>JADLZN010001309.1:415000-647147 GCA_018155175.1 Sinocyclocheilus anophthalmus
GTGTGTGTGGTGTGTGTGTGAGAGTGAGAGAGAGACAGCAGGTGAATGTGTGTGTGTGTGGTGTGTGAGAGAGTGCGAGAGAGACCGCAGGTGAATGTGTGTGTGTGTGTGAGAGAGAGAGAGAGAGTGTTTGTGTATGTGTGTGTGTGTGTGTGAGATGAGAGAGATACAGCAGGTGAATGTGTGTGTGTGTGTGTGTGTGTGTGTGTGATAGAGTGAGAGAGAGACAGCAGGAATTTGTGTGTGGTTGTTTGAGAGTGAGAGAGAGACAGCAGGTGGAATGTTGTGTGTGTGTGTGTGTGTTTGTGTGAGTGCGAGAGGACAGCAGGTGAATGTGTGTGTTTTGTGAGAGTGAGAGGAGACAGCATGTGTGTGTGTGTGTGTGTGAGTGAAAGAGAGACAGCAGGTGAATGTGTGTGGGTGTGTGGTGTGAGAGAGAGAAGACAGGCAGGTAATGTTGTGTGTGTGTGAGCGTGAGAGAGAGACAGAGCAGGTGAATGTGTGTGTGTGTGTTAGAGTGAGAGAGAACGCAGGTGAAGGGTGTGTGTGGTGCGAGTGAGAGAGAGACACAGTTAATGTGTGTGTGTGTGTGAGAGAGAGACAGCGGGTGAGTGTGTGTGTGTGTGAGTGATAGACAGCGGGTGAATGTGTGTGTGTTTGTGTGTGAGGAGAGTGATAGAGAACCAACAGGTTAATGTTGTGTGTGTGTGTGTGGTTTGAGAGAGAGAGAGACAGCAGGTGAATATGTGTGTGTGTGTGTGTGAGAGTGGGGAGAGACGCAGTGAATGTGTGTGTGTTTGTGGAGTAGAGAGAGACAGCAGTGATGTGTTGGTGTGTGTGTGTGAGAGTGAGAGAGAGACAGCAGGTGAATGTGTTTGTGTGTGTTTGTGTGTGTCTGTGTGAGTGTGAGAGAGAGAGAGAGAATGTGTGTGTGTGTGTGGGGAGAGTGAAGAGAGAACAGCAGGTTAATGTGTGTATATGTGTGTGTGTGAGAGTGTGAGTGAGCCAGCATGTGATGTGTGTTGTGTGGTGTGTGTGTGTGAGAGAGTGAGAGAGAGACAGCGGTGAATGTGGTGTGGTGTGTGTGAAAGTGAGATAGAGACGCAGGTGAATGGTGTGTTTGTGTGTGTGTGGTTTGTGTGGAGAGTGCGATAGGACATGCAGGTGAATGTGTGTGTGTTGTTTGTGAATTGGAGAGAGACAGCATGAGACTATTGTGTGTGGTTTGTGTGTGTGTGTGTGTGGTGAGAAGAGACGATTGAATGTGTGTGTGTGTGTGGAGGTGAGAGAGAGACAGCAGGTGAATGTGTGTGTGTGTGTGTGTGTGTGAGAGAGAGACAGCAGGTGAATGTGTGTGTGTGTGTGTGTGTGTGAGAGAAGGACACAGGTGATGTGTGTTGGGTGTGTGAGAGTGAGGAGAGACAGCAGTGAATGTTTGTGGGTGTGTGAGAGTGGAGAGATACCGGCAGGTGAATGTGTGTGTGTGTGAGAGTGAGAGAGAGACAGCAGGTGAATGTGTGTGTGTGTGTGTGTGAGAGAGTGAGTGTGAGAGAGAGAGAGTGTGTGTGTGTGTGTGAGTGAGAGAGAGACCGCAGGTGAATGTGTGTGTGTGTGTGGGGTGGTGTGTGTGTGTGTGAGAGAGCGACAGCAGGGAATGTGTGTGTGTGGTGGTGTAGAGAGTGAGAGAGAGAACAGCAGGTTAGACGTTGTGTGTGTGTTGTGTGTGTGTGAGTGAGAGAGCCAAGCACGTGAAGTGTGTGTGTGTGTGTTGAGAGAGTGAGAGAGAGACACAGGTGAATGTGTGTGTGTGTGTGTGTGTGTGTGAGTGAGAGAGACAGCACGTGAATGTGTGTTGTGTCTGACCTCAGTGTGTTACCCTACTGTCCACCACAGTGATCCGAAGTATTTATGTGTTTGAATGTAAGTTAAAGACTGTGGTATCAAATGTTCACACATTCTAATTAGTTACAGTTTAATACTTCTAAGATGTTATAATATTCCATTCTATTCTATGTGATGTTCATTTAATTATTAGTATTGTTATTATATTATAAAAAAAAATTGTGTACATGCATACTAAGCTTTGGCAATTATTCTATAATTTACAATCATGCCAATAAAGCAATTTTGAATTGAATTGAGAGAGAGATAACTTTGTAATTAAATAGCTCCCTCCTCTGGTTGACAATAAGTCTAGCGCAAAAACGTATGGTGTGATTGATCACAGCTTCCACCAATAAAAAGACAGATCGTCACCGTTTATGGCAAATCTAAGCCAATGGGAATCGCAAGAGGCGATAAATGGGCGGGACTTCAGCCGTTTGCGGCCGCAAACGTTGTTGTTGGAAGAGAAGTCGATTCAAGAAGCCATTACGCTGCGCAATTGTGTCGGGACAAAAACGTACTATTTTTACGTATTCTACGCAATATTTTTACCTCCCCCCCCCCCCCAACCCAATTAAATACGTTATGGCATCTCAGGCCAAAAAGAGAAAAACGAATTTCTCCGAAAGGGAGGTGGAGATCATCGTGGAGGAGATGGAGAAGCAAAAGCACATTTTAGTGAATCATTTTAACGCGGGCGTCACGCACATCGCCAAGAACAGCGCGTGGGTGGAGATCCTGAAGCGCGTGAATGCCGTGAGCACCTGCCAGCGAGAGCTCGCGGAGGTCAAGAAGAAATGGTCCGATCTGAAGACGGAGGTGCGGCGCAAAGTGGCGCAGGCGCGGGCGGCCATGGAGGGCACGGGCGACTGCAGCAGCGTGCCGGTCATCCTGAGCTCCATGCAGCAGCGCATCTGCAATCTGCTCGGAGAAGCGACCATCATCAGCCTCCCGGCGGCGGACGCGGAGATCGCGGTGCCCATCAGCTCCGCAGCCAGCGCCGCGTTAACGCAAAGTAAGACAGTAGCGTTACTGCTGCGTAACTTCACATGCGTGCAGTCGCACTGCTGTTACACTTAACCCTCGATGGTGCGGAGCTGCCATATGGCGAGAAGTAATTCCTTGTTATTCTGAAAAAATAAAATATATTGCACTATAGGTAGACAATAATGTGCTGTTTTTAAGTCACATGCCATTTGAATGTCCGTGCAAAACTATTATTCCCACTGCCCCCCCTCACACAGAAGACTATGGAAGCCTGTTAATGCCACTGAATAAAACATAAAAAAAGGTAATTGCGATTTTTTTATTTTTTATTCTGACTTCCTATTTCCCCCCCGAATTGCGAGAAATAAAGTCAGAATTGCGAGAAAAAAGTCAGAATTGTGAGATGCAAACATGCATTTGCGAGGAAAAAAAATCTGAATTGTGAGGAAAACTCCTAATTGTAGGATATAAACTCCAAATAATGAGGAAAAAAGTCCAGATTTCGAGATAAAAATGTCTCATTTTAAGAAAATGGCCTTTAAAGATACACTGTAAAAAATGGCTGTTCATTTAACTGTAAACGACTGTAAAAATGCTACAGTAAAAACCTGTTAAATGGTTAACGGTAAATTCCCCTACTATATACGGTGACAAACTGTATTGGATGTTACATGTATTTGGACATAAATTTTACAGTAGCATACCGTTTTTGGAAGTGAAAAATACCGTGTAATTTACAGTGAATAACCGTAAATTGACATTCCCAGAATCCCCTGCGTTACATTTCAAATTTGATGTTGTTTTGTTGAAATAACTATGTTTTTTCTTATCAGTTTTGTATATTAGAGTTGTGTGTTACACCCAATGTTGTTAAATTAATGTTTATTGCATTATTTCAGTTTCATGTGTGTTACCGTGATGGTGTTTAGTGTTTGTGTGAATGACGCTGTGCACCTTCTATATATGTTATTATTTAAAAGCTGCTTGTGATGGGCTTTGGTTCATCATGTGACTTTCTCATCACCGCCTGCATTTGGTGGTTATCAGTGTATTACAAAGGTACAAAACAGATTTCAGTACTTCAATAGGTTGGTATATTAACATTGTATCAGTTAATGAAATTACGGTATTTAACTAAATTTAAGTTAAAACCGTAAAACCTAAAACGTTGCTACCGTATTTTTTACGTTAAAATTACGTAAGGTTGGGGTTCCACAGCTGCCGTTTTTTACCGTAAATTTTACGGAATTATTTTTACAGTGTATGTACTGTGATTGAAATGTACAGAGGCAAATAGATAGTGTACTAAAATAAGCACTTAAGTGTCAATTTGAGATGTTTTCTTTCCTCTAGTCTGAAAGAAGATGATATAAAAGCAATATAGCTCAACACTGACCAATGCATGAAAAAAACTATGGTTTTGCCAGCATGTGTCTTTCCAGGTGATGCAATCCTGAAAGGAAAATGGTCATTTATGTTTTATAATTGAGTTTTAAAATGGTAAAACTTCTCTCTTCACAGGCATTCAGTCAGCGGCCGCAGCAGCATGTGAGATAAAAACTCTTGAAGGTACGATTTTAGCTTGACTTATGATCTTCATCTAAGACTATTTGCTGTTTGTAAAAGCGCAGCATGTGTATGATTGCGCCTCCGCAGCCGAGACGACGTACCACACGCTGGAGGAAGGCATGGTGGAGTACTGCACCACCGAGACGCCGGTGACCGTCACCGCAGAGGCTCCGGTGGAGATGCTGGCGGCGCAGGCCGAGTGCAAACCGCAGGAACTGAAGAGCCGCATCGCGCTCAACTCCGCCAAACTGCTGCAGGAGCACCGCGTCACCAACCTGCACGTGCGCGAGATCGCCCAGCACCTGGAGAACCAGAACGACCTGCTGCAGATGATCCGCCGCTCGCAGGAGGCCCAGGCCTGCGCTCAGGAGAGACAAGCCCAGGCTCTGGAGGGAACGCAGGCCGCCCTGCTCGCCCTCATCCAGATGTTCAGACCCGCTCTGAAGGACTTGAGGAAGTTTCTACAGAACGCCAACAGCGCAGCAGCTGCCACAGAGACTGGAGAAGGAGCGGAAAACGTCCCGCCGCAGACTGAAGATGCACAATAGAGACAAATATGAGCACGCTTGGGTTTCTGAGTGTGTGTGTGTGTGTGTGTGTGTGTGACCGTCTGGTCTAGAATAGACTAAATTATTGTACAGCACGGTGCCTCAAAGAGTTTGTGCGTATATGTGTGAATGTGTCAGGGAGACTTTTATGAGCGTTTTAAAGAAGTGGCCAAATATAAATAGCTTTTGACAATTTGAAGTTACTGTAAAGTCTTTTCATTTACATTTGCATTTGGTTGCTTAAAAGTCAAGTTGCAACACGTTTAATTTGATTGTTTTGGTGTGCAATTGACGCTAAAACAAACGTGCAAAACCTCAAAACTCAAATCTGGGTCAGAGACCTACAGAAAACACATTTTCTGTGCTCGTCACCGACTTTGTGGAGGCTTTTGTTTCTTTAGCTTTTGAGAATTTGCCATTTTTATTTAAGTATGCTGAATAAAGAAACTCTCCACACATGTACCAGTCTTTTTTTTGTGTGATTTATTGATGCTCAAGCATGAGATCTTTACCGTAGATACATTTATTTACATGTACAATATTTTGGGGGGGTATTTATATTTTCCTCAAGTACTAAAGAAACTGTTTAACTGTACTTTTCCCTCATTTCTAGTTGGAAAAACATACATTTACTATTTCATTTAGGCCTTTCATTTACATCACTAGACACCATGACTTAAATCTTTATGTAGCACAATCTTTATGTAGTATATCAAGTATTTATTTACTTTATTAATCAGTTTTGTCCTCTCTCTTTTGGAAATGCAATAATGCATATTTTCTTTTGCCATTGGAGCAAATAGAAACAATTTGCTATGGTCTCCCATTCGGTTTATCGTGCTATAGTTCACATCTGAGCTGTTTTTGCGCGTAATGTACATCTGATTACTTTGCAACAATAATGAATAATTTTATTAATTCAATTTATAAACATAGTTTATTATAAGCAGCTTCCCCACCCTTTGAAAAGCACAGACTGCCGCTGCTTGAAAGTGCTGGAAAAGTTGAATTTCTCTCTTAAATATTTGTACGAACCCTGTTTAAAGCGTTAACAGCTATGTTTTACTATAATTATATGTTGTTACTTTCACGTTTTGATACAGAATCCCTACCATAATTTAACAATGTAATATAATTCCACTATTTTTCTCAGATTTGCAGGTTGGATGTAGTTTACTTTACAGCCACTAGATGGAGACAAAGTGCACATATCTGAGGGTCTCAATACTTTTGACATGGAAAAATGTGCTTTTTCCTCCATTTCTTGCTACATACATATGCTCTTTATGTTATATGATCATCATGGACCCATCACTGCTAACAAACTAACTTTTCAAGAGTATAAGTGTGCATATTACATAAATGATTACGATATTGTGATTATTATTCAGTAATGCTTAGAGGGTTTGTGTCATTGTTTTAGTATTTTAATTGAGCAAGAGTGCTGTACTGAAAATGGGTTTGTCTGTGTTATTTAAAAGTTCTACACACAAAAAGTTAATATCGAGTGATTTGTGTTTCAGATAAACCTTTGCAGTTTAAAGACTCTAGTTTTGATATTTGGTGACTGATTTTTGAAATATTTTACAGAGCATCTGTAATTTATTGATATGCAAGAAGAGTACTCATCCGAGTCAGAGAGTGCGTTCTGACCTTTACTTTGAAATAGTGATGCACAAATGATGCAAAATGCAAAATCTTTAATCATTTTCATGGAGGGTGTTCAAAAGAAAACATCCATTCTATTATTTTGAGGAAAAAACGATCTAAAAGTGTTTTGAATATATAGAAAAAACAATAGATTCTCCATTTTTGATGCATCGTGAACTATAACGCAAGTCCAGGGTTCTCGTAGCATGTCTTTTATGTGTTTTTTTGAGGTTGAATTGAAATCAGATACGGCCATACTGCCCTTAACACTTCTGATTGTGATGTCTACTTCATAAATATTGAGAAAAGTGTGGAAAAACATGTTTAAACCATATATGGAAATGGAGGCGCCCTTATTTGGTTACTAATGGGGTTTGATGGTCATCTAGTGGAACAGCTTGGTACTGCGCCCAAACAAAATCTCACTGAAAGCTCATTTTTTGTGATATCAACCTCAAATTTGGAACATACCTTGATTTTCTAGCAGTTTTAGAGTAAAACATGTTTTGTAAAATATATATTTTATATAAAACATACATATTTAAATGATTGCATTTGATATTTTCATAAACTTAAACTTCCATCACTTTTTTGTTATATAATCTTTATAACTTTAGAACGTGCACTTCTACAATAATCTGCCAAGGTCCGAAGCATTCAAAATATATAACAGTTTAAGTTGGAAATGTCATTTTCAGCTCTATGCTCAAAAAGTGGAACCGACGGTGAACAGGTTAATGGTAGGCCTACACTTCCAAAAAAAATGACTTTTTAAGTTTTCTAGACTTCTGTCGCTTGATTTCCAATTCAAATATTGAAAAATCCTTATCACGCGATTTGTCTAAATTGAAATGTTGAATATAAGTCTACAACTCATGAAAAGTTACAGCCTCTGCTTCAGGTATCTGTAACTTATTGTATAACTTATCACTATAATACAGATTCTTTACGCAGACAAGCTGGTTCTGTGTGTATATATGACATTTCCATATTAGTTATATATTACATATTAGTTATAATATGTTCTAATGTAAATGTTCATATGTTATAAACCATTTTCCTTGTCGTCTTAATGCTTTGGCAATACAATAAAGCTAATTTAATTGAATTGACTTGGAATAAACTAATGAATGGATTGAATAAACTGAATTTAATTTAATTGAATTGAGAGCGCGAGAGAGCGAGAGAGAGAGAGAGGGCGAGAGCTTCTTTAGTGTAATCTAACCACACAGAACAGAGAATTCACATCCAAACATCGAACAGAAGCACGCAGCGCATATTGATCTGTTTGTGTGATTTGTGTGTTATGTCGCGCAGATGCTAGATGAAATCATGATCCCGCGGAAGTCAGTTTACCCCGCTTCAACTGTGCTCATTAAACACCAGAACTTCAGCAGAGATTAAACACTTCCCGCTCGGGTTCATGGCGTTTCTCTTCAAGAATAAGATTTAAGTTTCAGACCAGTGTTACTCTGGAGGTCTGAAGCTGTGGCCGTTCTCAACGGAGTTTTGTTCTGGAGATCAGACGCTGTATGTAATTTCACACTGCGTCATCATCCAGTAGACCCCTACACATCATCTTTCATCATCTTGAACCTTCATTTGTTTATTCCATGCGTTCTGCATGAACTCATTTCAACTGTACTGACTGTATTCATATGCATCATGGTATTTACAATTCATTCATACATGGGGGTAAAGCATTACAAGTAACGTGAGTTACGTAATCAGATTACTTTTCTCAGGTAACTTGTAAAGTAACGCATTACTTTTAAATTTTCAAGAGAATATGAGTAACTTTTTCAAATAAGTAACGCAAGTTACTTCCCCCCCCCCCTCAATTTATTGATTGAAAGCTCTCCTGTCCCCATGTTGCGAGAAATCGGGAGTAAGATGTTACTTTAGTTCTAGAATAAATGTGAACATTCATTAATTCATCTCACTCACTCACAATAAAAAATTTTTTATTTAGTTTTCCTCAAAATTAATAAAAACAGTTCAAAGCAACTCAGAATATGACTTAAAGCTGCAATAATTAAATATGTTAAATAATACAAATATCCTTTATGTATTTAATCCCGTTTTATTAACCACCTTCGGTGATCCAATTCAAGCGTACTAATAAACACAAATTACACAAGATAAACTAACATTTCTTCTTTTTTTATTGCTGAAGAGTGTTGAACTTTCTTCTTCTGTGTTCTACTGTACAGACGTGAATTTACATTTCCTTCAGCCTGAGGCTTTTGGTGTGAAAAGGCTTTTATATTTGCCAAAAATATAGCTTTTTTTATTTTTAAAAACAAACTAGCAAGCCCTGTGCAGATTTAAAATGTAACGCAAAAGTAACATAACGCATTACTTTCAATAAAAAGTAACTAAGTAACGGAATTAACACTTTACAATAAGGCTCCACTAGTTAATGTATTAACTAACATGAACAAACAATGAACAATACATTTATTACACTATTTATTAAACTTTGTTAATGTTAGTTAATGAAAATTCAGTTGTTCATTGTTAGTTCATGTTTATTCACAGTGCATTAACTAATGTTAACAAGCACAACTTTTTGATTTTAATAATGCATTAGTAAATGTTTAAATTAACATTAACTAAGATTAATAAATGTTGTAGAAGTATTGTTCATTCTTAGTTCATATTAACTAGAGTAGTTAACTAATGTTGAACCTTATTGTAAAGTGTTACCGTTATTTTTTTAGGAAGTAACGCAGTATTGTAATGCATTACTTTTAAAAGTAACTTTCCCCAGCGCTGCACACAAGGTATTTAAAAGAGTACAGTGCTTAAACCTGCAAAAAGTACCAGGGAGCTTTTTTCCTTTTAATGTAAATACCATGAATTTCTGTACTGTAGTATTGCAGTCCGATGCCTTATATTGCTGTACCATGGTACAACCTCGGTGCCTTTATAAAGGTACCATGGTAAAAAAAAAATCAGGATAGTACGTATGGTACTTGCATCCAAATGAGATGTACCTGTACTTATTGCTTTCAGCGTTAAAATGAAAAAATATTTGCTTTAAATTCAGCAGGACATTTTTGCAGTGTTATTTAGTGTATTTGAGATGCCATTTCAGTTTTGAATTACTCTTTATTTTTATATTTTCTTTTTTAATTAAAATTTTAGGTGAAGTTTTAGTATTTTTTGGTGGTTTCTGTCTTTTTTTATTAGTTTATATATATATAATATATATATAATATATATATATAAATAGATGTTTTTAAGTCTATGGATATGATTTTTAAAATTATTTTTTAAAGCAAATTTTAGTTTGAGCTATTTTTGTACATCCAGTTAAACTAGATGAAAATGAGAAACTTTTCTAAACTAAAATAATTGTATAAAATACATTTATTTTAGTTTAAGTTTTTATTTATTTATTTATTGTTTATTGTTGTCATTGTCAAGAAGCATTTTTATTTATTTTTGGCTGTAGGATGTTTTGAGTATTTGGTTCTACGAGCTTAAAAACATTCTTTGTTACATTTTAGGTTCTTCTGACTATTGATTTAGTTCTAAAGTAACAATAATAATCAAGTAATAATTTCTACAGTTTGAGACGGTTGCATGAGGATGTTGATTGTGACATGTGATCAGAGGGAAGTGAAGACAGACTCACATGTACAACATCATTTCCAGATGCAATGTCTGTTGAATTGTTGTACTTTTTTTGTAGTCTGCTGATACTACTGTCTGTATTTTCCACTTCATCCTGTTATAATGTCATTATGAGCTCCATAATGGATTTGTCTGTGTAATCTAGGTATTGCATTTTATCATTGTCCTTCATTTTACTCGTGACTCAAACACTGTAGTCGTTCAGACATCGTCTCTCACATTACAGAAGCACTGAGTTCAGGTGTCCTATAAATGCACTAGTAAAGTCAGTCTTAAACTATGCGTTGTAAAATCGTTTTTTGAGAGCGATTTACAGCTCGGCTGTTGTTTTTTGTTGTCTTTTCTCCTCTTTGCTCATCGCACTCATAGAAAAACAGGAAAGACTCGCTGTCCTCCACATCAGTTTTTTCATACAGCAGTTTTTTCCCTTCTGTGCATCCCAATGTTTCACTGCAGCAGTTTTGTGTTGCAAGTTGTGTTGTTCTTTGCAGTAACATGCCCTGATAAATTAATCACTTTAAAAAAATAGATCACCCCCTCAAAACAAATAGCTGAACATGTGCTCACCCTCAGGCCATCCGAGATGTAGATGAGTTTGTTTCTCTTTATCAGATTTGGAGAAGTGTAGCATTGCATCAGTGTTTCAGCAATGGATGCTCTGCAGTGAATGGGTGCCGTCAGAATGAGAGTCCAAACAGCTGATAAACACATCACAATAATCCACAAGTGATCCACAGCACTCCAGACCATCAGTTAATGTCTTGTGAAGCCAAAAGCTGTGTGTTTGTAAGAAACAAATCCACCATTAAGATGTTTTTAACTTCAAACCATTTCTTCTAGCTAAAATATGAGTCCTCTATTCATAATATTGCTTTCTCAAGCGAGACTTCTCTGGGCTGAATCATGTGAAATCTGCACAATCAGCACCGTTTACAACCAAACATCTCTAAAACCATATTGACCCTGAGCACAAAACGTGTTTAAGTCGCTGGGGTATATTTGTAGCAATAGCCAACAATACATTGTATGGGTCAAAATTATACATTTTTCTTTTTGCCAAAAAATCATTATAGGAGTACGGGTCATATTATGCTTTTTTTAAAGATCATTATTTTTGTGTATTTGGTGTAACAGAATATGTTGACATGCTTTTTTGTTCAAAAAACACATTATTTTTCAATACTGTACATTATTGTAGGTCCTCTTTGCCCCGCCTCTCTCAAACGCTTCGTGTTCTACAAAATCCCTCCTTCCGACAGCGCAGTCTGCTCTGATTGGCCAGCGGACCCAATGCATTGTGATTGGCCGAACAACGCAAACACTCGTCGGAAATGTAACGCCCCTTAACAAAATCGCGAGCTTCAGCTTTCAAAGTAAATATCAAGATAATAATGTCGTTAGTTTTTTACCATATTCAGAGCCCGAAAGGGGAACAGAGTTTTGTGACAGACACAGTGATGAATATGTTTTTGCAGTACACAATCCACGGTTAAGACAGCTGACTCCACTGTGAGGTGACCGCTGTCCTCTCTCTCTCTCTCTCTCTCTCACACACACACGCACACACCCACACACACAAACACACAAACACACCACGATGCTCAAAACTCCGCATCTGAACAGTCAATAGAAAATACTTAAACTAGTAACAAAACAGTAGCTGATTTAGAAGTGCCAGATTGTCATAGCAAAGGCAGAATGACCTCCTCTCCTAGGTTCACAAAACGGTTGTCCATAAAATGCATTGCTGTTCTGTGTAAGTAATCTTAAAGATTCCTAAATGCATCTACTTCCGTAAGGCCAAATAAAGTGCTTTTGCTTTCACCCAGAAACACACAGCGTCTCCCTTACATGCTGCTTCAACACTAACTGTGGTTACTGAAACCACGCCTTCTTTTCTTTGCTTGCACATTTGGGTGGCATTATGCAAATCTTCCCACAGAGCGACGTTGGTATGTTGGGGCGTGTTAGAATGAGCCGTTTTTGGGGTGTGTGGCAGAGTCTTAACTTTTATAAAGTATATCTCTTTGGTTTTGAGGCTTTAGTCTTTGCAACTTCAGGGATCTTTATCTATGCACATCAGCTTGAACACTCCAAAGAGAAAGGAAAACTTGAAAGGAAACCCCTTTAAGTAAAGATCATGTTCCATGAAGATTTTTTTTGTAAATTTCCTACTGTAAATATATATAACTTAATTTTTGATTAGCTATATGCATTGATAAGAACTTCATTTGACAACTTTAAAGACGATTTTCTCAATATTTGATTTTTTTTGCACCCTCAGATTCCATAATTTCAAATAGTTGCATCTCATCCAAATATTGTCCGATCCTAACAAACTTATTTATTCAGCTTTCAGATCATTTATAAATCTCAATTAAAAAAATTTACCCTTATGAGTTTGATGCAAGAGCCAACCGGAGATGACTTTTTCACCCTGGAGGAAGCATTATTATGATTATGGGACTCATCTATGGCCCGAAGCACAGTTTAAGTTGAATGACGGATTTGTTTTTTACAAACACGCAGCTTTTGTCTTTTCAAGACATTAACTGATGGACTGGAGTCGTGTCTATTACTTGTGGATTATTGTGATGTTTTGGACTCTCATTCTGAAGGCACCCACTCACTGCAGAGGATCCATTGATGAGCAAGAGATGTAATTTCTATTTTCCTCCAAATCTCATCTGAATGACCTGAATGAATGAATCTTGAATGACCTGAGGGGGAGTACATTTTAGAAAATTTTCATTTTTGGGTGAACTGTTCCTTTAAGACTAGGAACTTAAAGTAGTTTTGATTAGAAGTTGACAGATCTGTTTCTAGTTGTTCAGTTTATGAGAGAACCAGTGCCAGACCACAAGCCCTTAAAGGTCTCATTTATTTCTTTTTAACATTCTCATTCAAGTCACACACGTTCTGCTGTCTCCCACCCTTCACACACACACACACACACACACACACACACACACACACACTCAAACCGCTTTTGTTTCAGTGAGTCCTGGGTTGGTTGGCAGGAGGAAGTCAAATGGCAGCACATGGAGACAGTAGACAGACAGAGACGTCAGTGAACGTGAGTGAGAGGAAGGTCACAGATCAGACTGTAGTCTGTCTCGCTGTTGGGTTCAGCATCCTGCTGTTTGCATGTCTAGTTTTTGAGGATTGTAGCATATTGTTGAAATGCATCAGAAATGGAAAGTTGCTTGATGTTTTGCAGGAAGTTCAGTGCTACATGTGGTGTTTGGTTTCAGACGGTTTCAGACAGATGACAGGAACAGGAGGAATGAGGCCATCACCTGTTTTCTGCATCACAGCAATAAATGAGATGTTTGACCCAATTTTATTGCTGGGTGATATAGCTAGTATATTTATTCATTATTCATATTATTAATTCAGAACTCAATGATTTACTCCAGAATGTTTGCAGAAGTGCCTGCATAGCATTTTTCATGCATTAAAATGTTTTAGTAGCAATATATGGATGTAAAGAATTCTGTTTATGGCTATGAATTGCTATATTGGTGCAAATGAATGAAAATTATTAACTATAATTTTTCTTTATGTCTGTTTAGTAAAAAAATGTGTAAAAAAAATTTCTCCATTTTTGTTTGGTATTTTACTGTTTTTACTTTTATATATATATATATATATAATATATTTTTATAAATATTAGATATCTATATAGATATATATATATAATATTATAAAGAGAATAAATAAAGCTCAACAACCAAAAATGGTTGGTTGCATAATTATAAATGTCTTTAAAGAAATAGTAAATTCAACACAAACACAAAAACAACCACTCTTGTGTTTTCGAAAAGAATGAAAAAAGCAACATGCACCAATATAACAATTCATTGTCATAAACAGCATACTTTACCTCCATATATTGCTACTAAAACATTTGAATGCATGAAAAAATGCCATGCAGGCACTTCTGCAAACATTCTGGAGTCCAATCGATTTATTGAAACTGCACAGATTTGCGGAAATGAATTTTTGCTGCTAAAGTTTAAATGAGAGAAGTGACTTCTTTAAATAGTGTTAGACCTATTCTTGAAGAGCTATAAATTTGATCAAAATACTTTGCAGACACATAAATGCAGATTGTTATTTATAGAAATGTATTTTCCATGAATAGTAGTTTCTCATAGGAATGTTGGGTGGGATGAATCTTCGTTAACCAGCCTCATAATTAGGAGGGTTTGGCCTGCAGTTAAATTAAAAGCATCTCGTTCCTCATAAGCCTGCGTGAGTGCTTGGACAGTATGGATTTAGAAGGGTACTAATTAAGTGCATTGATTACAATACTAGAACAGCTGATATTTAAAGTAGATTCTTCTCAGTTGTGTAACCAAAAGCCTCTCAGTTTGTATTTACTGTCATTCATAATCATCAGGTTTTATGCTGAAAGTGTCCACATTAGAGAACATGGCTGAACATATTGTTTGTATGCTTTTTTGTTATTTCCAAAAAGAACATAAAAAGCAACATAAGGGGCCGTTCACACAGAACGCGTCATTGCGTCTGAAAACCCGAGACGCGCTTTTGAGACTTGCCTCCTCCGCTATGTTGCTGTCAAATAAAACAGTTGCCATGCAAACTTGCTACTGTAAACAAAAGCTTGAAATCTTGCCCCGCCTCCGGGGTCTTCTGATTGGCCCGCTGTTTTGGAACTAACAGTGTTGAGCGGCGCTGCATGTAAAAGTTGAAATTCTTGTAAAGGGCTGTTCACACAGAACGCGTTTTTTTCATTCCAATGCACTACTTTTCCATTGTTTTTCTATGTAAATGCACTAGATAGACATGTACGACTGCTGTGCAGCATCGCCATGCTTTACTCTATTTGCAGGCTTATTTGTTATGCATGTTTAATTTATTCCAGAACTGAACATTTTGATCATGGTGGAAAACTGTTTTTATTTATAGTGCAACTTTAGTTTTAGGGCTTTTAGATGATGAAGGGAACGTTTCAGAGTTGTATGGATGTATTTTCTAAAATGCAGCATAACAATCTGTAGGTCTGCTGGGCCGCTCTTAAAATCTTATCCATGAAAAGCACAAACCACTGGGCATGTGGTTCGGCCCCACCAGCCTTTTGCCACGTGTGCAGTTTTCCTCTAATTTGTGAAACCTGCGTGTTTTACCCAGCATGCATGTTTGTAGCTCCTGACAGGCTGTAGTTGAGTTTGATCACATGTTCTGTTAGAAGGATTCATGATTACAGCACTTCAAAGATGAACCATTCTGACACACGTCAAGATGAATAATGCAGATATTTCCCTTCAAGTTCAATTAGACATGCTGCAATGTTTTAGTTCCTGGCAGTCAAAAGTTTGGAATAATTAAGATTTTTTTAAATGTTTTTAAAAGAATTCTCTTCTGCTCACTAAGGCTGCATTTATTTAATCAAAAATAATACAGTAAAATCAGTAATATTATTACAATGATTTTTTTTTTTATTTTTTTTTACATTCAAAAGAGCTGTTAGGTTGAAGATCTGTAAAAAGGTAATAGATTCGGTGCAGGCACAGCTGCTTTCAGATCATTACTCCAGTCTCAGTGGAACATGATCGGAGAATTTTTTCTTTCTTTTTTGGCAGGGTGGGACCCACCCACCCGTACTCGCACAGCGAGACGTTGTGGTGTCCAGCCACATTGATGAGCTTTACGAGAGCGCCCTGTTAGTTTGCAAATGGGCGTTTGTGCCGCAGTCCCCCCAAGGGAGTCGCTCGCCGGCGTGGCCCACAGGCCTCGACCAGACAGGGATTTTTGTCTTGTTTGTCCCACCGCACCCAGGTCATTTTTATATTTTTTGTGCACATAAATTAAAGATGTTCCTCTTCTGTGTTACAGAAAATTTGTTTTTTGTGTTTTTGAATTAATGTACCCCCAACACCTTGCAATGCTTCTTTGGGTATCTCATTTGGTGTGTGTGTGTTCATCACTCGAGTGTGTAGGGTTGACGGTCACCACCCCCGTGACATCCGCACATCTATTTAGGACCACTTTGCAGTTTGCGAGAGAATAGGTGCCCAGAGAGTAAAAAAGTCAAAATTGCAAGATGTAAACTCAGAACGTAAAAATGTTGAGATGTAAAGACAAAATCTAGGAAAAAAGTCCAAATTGAGAGATGAACAGTAAAAAAAAAAAACAGCAAAAATTGTGAGATGTAAATTTAGAATTCTGAGAAAAAAAGCCTGAAATGTGATTTAACAAGATTCCATACATTTTTTAGTGTCTGTGACTCCTAAAGCTCATTATGACTCACTTCTAGAAGAGATCCTTGTTTTTCGCTGACCGTCAGATATGAACAGATGTGCCGACTGTCTAATTTGCAGTGTTTGTCTCTGCTGATTTGTGGATCTGTGTAAGCAGATTTTCTGGAAACTGTTGACCGTGAGCATCTGCCTCTTCCTGACCGAGACAATACTGGACGATACGATATACGAGACGCATCCAGTGTGCACATATCGACATGTTTCCATGTCCTGCTTTGGGAACGCTCTTCTCTGTCCTCATTACAGCGTCCACACAGAGCGGACATTGTCAGGACTTCAGTCCGTCTCATCTGATTACTTCTGCAGTAATTACCAGCAACATCAGAGAAGTGCCAAACATCACCAAACAGCGGGATAAGACGCTCCGGATAGCATTCAGTCCCTTCTGGGCGAGTGAAATCCCTTGTTGCAATTAAAGTTGAACACAACATCTGCTTTGCGTTGTGCATGTATCAGTGATGTTTCAAAGGCCACAAACCCACCAAACGAGCACGACACGGACTTATCATGACTCAAAGCGGATATTCTGCTTGCTCTCGTAATGAGAGACGTGTCTTTAATGCTGTAAGCAGCTGGGCGGTTCAAAGGGTCAGTCGCTGGCCTTTACGGCTCCGAACTGTAAGAGTCTTTATGGGGCTTGCGTTATGTAATCAGCGTATTTGGATTTATCATCCGCATTCCGGAAGTCTTACTCCTCGATGTCCAATAGATAAATCCAGAACAAGGGCTGACATACAGCCTCGGACTTTCTGTCCAGATTTGCGGTTATGCAACTGGATTTGAAAATCATGCAAAGTCAGCCGGCTTGATTACAGTTGTGCTGTGACCTTTTGACCTCCGCTTCATAAGTCACTTGTGGCCTTCATTGATTGACACAGAGTTCAGAACGGTCAATTAGTCACGTGCGCAGCTGATTGATTTAACTCAATGCATCGATTTAATTTAGAGGGAATCTTTAAGTATGTGTAGTTTCAACCTCTGTGCATGGATAGTTTGATGCATATTGTATGCAAAAACAGGAAAAGTTTTAATCTGACTCTGTCTTTATGTATTTACTCACAGCCTCGTGTTCACCAGGCTGCTGCAATTATTTGATCCCCCCCCCCCCCCCCCCCCCCCCCCCCCCCCCCCCCCCCCCCCCCCCCCCCCCCCCGGTTCATGAATCTTTAAAAGATATGCAAGTTTTGTTTGAACCCCTTTGTAGCACTAATCAAGACCTGCTCTTGCCAGAACTGTTATTATACCACCCCCCCCCCCCCCCCCCTCCCCCTACCCCCACCCCCCTGTCCTCCCCCCCCCCCCCTGTTAGGCTTTAGATTTTATATCCCCCTCCCTCTCCCTGATTGTACCGCAACTTATAATGATAAAAAATGTAAGAAATAGATCAATCACATATGAATATACAATAATAAACAATAATAATAAAAAAATGAAATTATATATATATTAATATATTGGAATTATGATAAGTAATAGCTAAATAAAAAATTAAATAATAGCAAAAATAAGTAAATAACACATATAATAAAAATATATTAATATTATTATGAGTAATACTAAATAGAAATAGGATAAATTTAAACCTATGAATATACAATAATAATATAATAATAAAAAATGAAATTATATTATATATAATATTATTGGCTATAGATAAATAAAAAAATGCTATAATAGCAAAACTAAGTAAATTATACAACTAATCAAAAATATTAATATTATTATGAGTAATATAAAAGAAATAGATAAATAAGAATACAAAATATTACAAAAATAACTCAATAATAATTTACTAATAGACATTTAGCAAATATTTGAACAGAGAAATAAAAAAATTATATTCATAAAAGGTTAATATTATTATAATAATAATATTGAGTAGATAAAATGAAAAACAATATAAATAGTAAATATAAATATAAAATAAATAACATAAATTAACTAACTGTGACCCCCCCCCCCACCCCACCCCCCCCACCCCCCCCCCCCCCCCACCCCAACCCTGGAGCGCACTAAACCAGTCATAAGGGTCAATTTTTCAAAAAAAATCATCTGAAAGCTGAATAAATTAGCTTTCCATTGATGTGTGACCGTGTGTTAGGATTTGAACTATTTGAAAATCTGGAATCTGAGGGTGCAAAAAAATCAAAATGCTGAGAAAATCAACTTTAAAGTTGTCCAAATGAAGTTCTAGCAATGCGGTGGGGGGGGGGGGGGGGGGTGGATATTATAATCAAAATGAAGTTTTGATATATTTACAGTAGAAAAATTTACTAAATATCTTTATAGAACATGATCTTTACTTAATATACTAACGATTTTTGGCATAAAAGAAAAATAAATAATTTTGACCCATACAATGTATTGTTGGATATTGCTACAAATATACCCCAGAGACTTAACACTGCTTTTGTGCTGCAGGGTCACTATTATATAAATATAATAAAAATATATGACTATTATTATAAATAATAATATGAATAGTTCTAAAACAAATTAATAAATGGGCAAATCAGCAAGGTCACTCCAATGCTAGACAATGGACATCATGAATGCATGAATTAATAAATAATGATGCTTCTTACTTTTAATGATAGTTTTTGTCTATCAGCATCAGTGCTGGTTGAATCTCATCTGTTTACATTTACATTTACATTTAGTCACTTAGCGACGCCTTTTATCCAAGCGACTTACAATTGGGAGGTATACATAAGCGATTCTTCTTAAAGAGGCAAACAGGCACAGGAAGTGCTTGTAATACTAAGTTTCAGGCATTTGTTCAAATAAGTACACGCTAGAAAGAGAAGGAATAAATAAAGAAAAAATTTTTTTTATTTTTTTTTTTATATAGTGTGGAGTGGGCGTTGAGCACAAAAGCTCTCTATCAGCCATGTGTCAAGTGTGTGAGACAATGCATTGCGGCCTGTGTTTGAGGTGAACCAGGGGACTTATTACCCAACTTCGCTATCAAGAATCTGATTTGGCCCCCTGTGCCTGACTGCGGGGCCTAGAGGCCCGTGACTCCGAGGGCTCCGGTCGGATGTACTGCACACAACTGCGTCATCCTCATCCATCTGAGAGGCGACGCGGAGTTCAGGCCTGATGGCACGAGCACTCATTTATTGGACGGCTCGGCGGCGGACTATCACTTCCTGTTTGTTGAATCATCAGTGCTTAAGAGGAGAGAGGTTGTGATGACATATTAAATAAATTTCTTATTAGATCATTGTCATGGAAGTGAGTCTTCACTAAGAGTCAGATGCTCTGTGTTGTGATTTCAATCTTTCTTTTTTTTGTAGTTACTGCTGGATGCTTTATTTTTGTGCATTTGCATAGATAAAGTTTGATTTTGATGCATTGCATTTAACCCTAAGTAGGGTTATTAGCCGGGAATTATATTAATATAGATATATATAGTATATTAAATATATATATATATACATACACAGTGTATATACAGTATATATAAATAAGTAAATAAATAAATATATATATATATTATATATATATGATATATATATATATATACTCAATCGTTAACTAAACCAGAGTTATTCAGGTAACTAAAGACTAAAACCATACAAAAAATTTTTTTGTACTTTAAATAAAATAACGTAAAAAAATTATCATACTTTTATTCAGCTAGTTGCAAGGGAGATAAATTGATGTATTAAATAACTAAAATTACAATGAAATAAAAATTAATAAACAACCAAGTAGAAAAGTTGAATATATTAAAAAAACTAATAAAAATAACACTGTAATATATGAAACACTAAAACATAAAACAATCTTAAACATTAGATAAAAAAATGTTAAATTGAAATAAACTAAACATAACTAATAAAAATAAAAATAAAAACTAAAAACCTTTTTTATTTCGCTAGTTGCAAGGAAACTATCTTATTTTTAGTTCGTTTAACTAGACAGTATTATAATTAACAAAACTAAATAAAATAAAATAATAATAAATAATAACAATTATGAATTACATATATAGAAAGATACCGATAAAAAATATAATTAGAAATGCTAAAAACACGAAATAAAATAAACCCTAATAAATAAAAATGATAAATGTATTATATACCATTATGTAAAAACATACACATAGAAGATATAAGTACAAAATGATAATTTAATAACGAATTTATAATAACAATGATATAAAAATATATATATATATTTGGAAAAAAATTTTAAATTAATACAAATATAATAAAAAACTAACTAAATCAAAATGCATTGCAAAAAAATGAAAACACACAAAAACAAAATTATAATTTCTACTGATTTTAAAGTGGTCATATGATGCGATTTAAATTGTTTCTTTCTCTTTGGAGTGTTACAAACTCATTGTGCATAGATAAGATCCCTGAAGATGCAAAGACTAAAGTCTCAAATCCAAAGAGATATTCTTTATAAAGTTAAGACTCGTCCAAGCCCTCCTAAAACGGCTCGTTCTAACACGCCCCCACATGTATATGTCACGATGTGGGAAGATTTGCATAAGCCGCCCAAATGTTCACGCAAAGCAAGAAGACGTAACTTTTATTCTCGCTATAGTATTCACGCCATGTCGTGAAGACGCTGTATGTTTCGTTTGTGAAAGCGAAACTACTTTGTTTTGTCAAAAATGGACACGACTAGAAATCAGTGCGGTAAGTGTATTACCAACACGTCTTCCAGAAACTTCAACCCTATATTCAGATGTTGGCAGCCACATTGTATGGAGGAATGTTTTTATTTCCTGATCCTGAGGAGAGTAGACTACAATGCCGGCTGTTCTGACTCGCAGACTGTAAGTACGTCTTTTATATTTAAAGAGGTTTTCATATTTTAGATATTTAAAGCGAGTTTTTTGAGCAGTGTAGAGTAGAGCTTGTAGTTTGTCATTTCTCTGATCACAAACGCAAACAGGGTTTTATGTTTACGCGGCGCGATGCAACGCAATGCAATGCGTAAAAAGACAGTATTAGTCATTGTAATCGGTAATTATGTCCCCACTGGAGCAACAAATGCCTCGTTTGTAATGGTTTCGTAATTGGTTTTGTCTCGTCGCGCCGGGACACGGCATCATCACAGTATGGTGAGGGGCGTAACATTTCCGTCACACGCTTGAGGTATTCGGCCAATCACAACACACTGGATAGCTGGCCAATCAGAGCACACCTCGCTTTTCAGACCGATGAGCTTTGTAAAAATCAATGCGTTTAAAAAAGGCGGGGCATAGAGGAGAAACAATCATGTACAGTATGTGGAAAATAATGTGTTTTTTGAACATTAAACCGCATAAACACATTTCATTACACCAAATACAACATAATGTTCTTTTTAGCAGCATCATATGACCCTTTTAAAATTTAAACAATATGGAAATATATTTTTTAGCATCATATGACCCTTTTAAAATTTAAACAATATGGAAATATATTTTTTTTAAAAAGGCAAAAATGCAAAGATACTAAAACTAAAGTGAAAACAGAAAATAGAATCTACTTTAAAATATGAACAAAAACAACTATAGTTGTATGATACTAAATACTGCCCTAACAACAGCTTCCTCGCTGAAATGAGCCGAACCTCTGTCTGTTTCACCTTCTCTTATCCTGCGCTGTCATGCAGCAGAGAGTATAGGAAGGTCTGCGCTGACGTCAGGCCGTGTGATTGGAGCGCCGCTCTGGGGATGTTTGTCCAAACGCTGTCAGGGTCTAACACAGGCCGAGCTACAGGATGGGAGATAAGAATCCTGTTTCAGCACAGCACATTTCTGCTCGACTGAATCATCGGCAAAACAGACGGGGAAGAGTATCGACCAACGACAGGCCTTACGAAACACGATCACACACATCTGACAGCAGCAGTCAGTAACATGGACTGCGTTCAGAATCCTTTCTGATGCTTTTATTTTGCAAGGTGGATGCATTAAGCGCATGTTAGGCTGTGGTCTGGATGTCAGTTGTGCTGGGGTTAGTATAGAGCGGGTTGGGGTAGTGGTGTAGTGTTGAATCTGAGAGGCTCGTTGCGATCATTGTGCTGGTGTTTGCTGATAGACCTCGGGGGAGGATCTGTCCTCTTTCAGGGCTTCCTCTCTTTAATGAAGCCTCGCTCTTTTGTTTTGTATTCTGGGTTTTGTTCAGTGTTCAGCACGCTACATCTCAAGAGAAACAACACACGATCAGGCTTACTGTGTGTTGCATACATGAATATTCAGTGCATTAGCCATGCATCTAACGCACATACATGATTTAGCATCAACGATCGAACACTTTTCTTTTATGATTATGCATTAATAATAAAAATGCATTTCATACTGGAATACACTGATGAACACTGAATTAAATTTTAGTTTATAAATATGTGGGGGTTTAAAAATGATCCACCATGAAAGATTCTGAGAAAAAGACCATTAATAGGCTTAAATTATTGGAAGAAAAAGATAATTTGACCTTATTGTTGTATAGCAAGTTCAGTTCAAATTTACAAACCCCAAGAAAACATGATATTTATGGATTCATGCATTCATGATATTTGTAAAAATGCTTTTTTATGATGAAAAAAATACATTAATGGAAAAATAATAGATACTGGTGTCACTAATTATAGTTTTTATTTAATATAGTAGCTTAATTTGGTTTATTAAGTCTTAAAAAATATAAAATCAATACGAATACAAAAATTAGTATAATGTATCTTGCTAAATAAAGTGTCAATAACAAGAGTATATAATATTTTATGTAATTATTCTATATATATATAATATATTATATTTATATATAAAATTGTATTATATAGACAAACACACATTTTATTGTATTATAAAATTATATTTATTTTTTACACAATTTAATATTATATTTTTACATTTTTACAGAAACATTGCATGAATACATTGCCTAATAAAGAGTTTTGAATCTCACCCACCTGCCTGTCATTTTTCTCTCCCTGCAAACCTTTGCTCCCTGCTAGTCTGCCTGGCTCGCAGCTAATGCATATTTATTCCACATGAATCTCGCTCATGGATCTTTTGTACGCTCTAAATTGTCCCGAGTCTCCCAACAATTGGTCCATTCAGCAGCGCTTGCTTGGGTTTGGCTTCGGCCGCTGTGGGAGAGAGTCGAGCCGAGAGCATGAAAGGAGAAACCGCAAGAACGCACAAAGCCTGTTGTGTTGTTGTTTGTGGGAGTATTTGTTCTAGGAATCGGTGCTTTGAAAATGTGATGTTGCATCGATGGATTGGAATTTAGAGCAATATTCCATTAAAATACTGGATATTTGAAGAAAAAGTGCATGCAAATGTTGCACACTAGGGTGTTGTCAGGGCGTTGCCATGTGGTTGCTACGTTGTTCTTAGGATTTTGAGAATAATTTGAGTGGCTTCTAAGTGGTTGCTTACTGGCCCAAGTCAAAAACATTTCTCACTCTTTCTCAGTGCATTATGGGTGTCCTCCTTTTCTCTTTCCTCCCCTGTTCCGTCAGTGTTACTGTGTTTGTGGTTACTACGGTGAGAGAACAAAGTACCACGGCCCTGGAATGCTGGGGAAGAATGTGGAGGAGGGAGAGAATAAATCAGAGCGGCTCTGATAACAAGAAGTGCTGGAACAGAAGAAACGTACAATGCTAAACCCTCTGATGACCCTCAACGCGTTTATTGGCCGCTTCATAAATAATAGGCAGATATCGCTGCAGATACTGAGGATTCTTGGAAGCAGTGTGTGTGTTTGTGTTTATATCTTCGAAGCAGAAAATGATTCATAAATAAAATTAATCTTTTATGATCTGTTCTGATTGATTTGACTGTTTTTAATGTTTGGGGTCATAGAGAATATATGTGTAAAAATGCACTTGCACTCAAAGGATTGGGTTGGTATTTTTTTTTTTAAATGTTTTTGCTCACCAAGGCTACATTTATTACAGTAAAAACAGTAATATTGTGAAATATTATTACATAACACTTTTCTATGTGAATATACTGTCAAATATTATTTATTCTGAATTTTCAACAGTCATTAATCCATTTTTCAGTGTCACATGATCTTCAGAAATCATTCTAATATGCTGATTTGCTGCTCAAGAAACATTTCTGATTATCATCAATGTTGAAAACAGTTGTGCTGCTGAATATTTTTATGGAAACTGATACATTTTAATTTTCAGGATTCTCAGATGAATAGAAAGCTCAAAAGAACAGCATTTACTTAAAATAGAAATCTTTTGTAACATTATAAATGCCTTGCTGTCATGTAAGCATCTTGCTGATTAAAGGGTACATAAAAAAATAAAAAATAAATAATAAAAAATTATATCTATAGATTT
The DNA here is from genome assembly GCA_018155175.1 of Sinocyclocheilus anophthalmus. Lineage (NCBI taxonomy): Eukaryota > Metazoa > Chordata > Actinopteri > Cypriniformes > Cyprinidae > Sinocyclocheilus > Sinocyclocheilus anophthalmus. The sequence goes on from JADLZN010001309.1 coordinate 439,884, forward strand.
CCTTAAAAATTTTAGATAGAAAATTGATTGTTTAACAATTTTCTCCCCTTGAAGTTCGGTTATACATAAAGAGTCGTGGACTCATAAACCACGAACAGCGTGTTAAAGCTGTATTCAATTCTGTGGACATCAGAAGCTACACATGCACTTGACAAATATGGCTAGTTATGTTTTTAATTTCTAGTTGAGTTGTTTCTGTTCAACCCCTTAAACACATTTTAAGTGTGTTTTTAAGTATGCTTGAGTTATTAATGCCACAGTCGTCTGAGGACCCAAAAACAGAAGCACAGGGTTTGGTTGGGTCGTCTTCTAGGTAATAGCTTGATACAAAAACAAGTGTGTGGTGGTGGGTGTCCTCATGTAGATTGAATGTGTGTGAGTGTAAGCATACATGTATGATGTTTGGTTTAGTCCGAGAAGATGAAAACTGAGTCACAACTAATGCCGCTCCTCAGGGCGGCGGTATGAAGTGTGTTGTGTGTGTGTGTGTGTGTGTGAAGAAGGATTAGGAACAGATGCCGTGGCAGGCGATAAGCCACATTACAGCGTTCTGAATGTTTTGTAGAAGGAGATGCTCTGGTTCTGTCCTGATTTCTCGTGTGTGTTTATATCCACCAAATCCATGATGACATACTGTTTTAATAGCATTCAACAGGTTCATTTTATCCAGCTGCTAGCAAATCCACTCAAACCCGGATTCCCAGAAACCTATGAGGTTTCTAAGAAGTTCTGTGTGGTTTTAGCACGTTGCTATGCGGTTGCTAGGGCGTTCTGGGTGGTTGCTAGGGGGAGCGATGCCTTACTGTTTCGTTTACTGCAACATTTGCAATTGTAATTAAATCAACTAAGAACTCATGTTTCTTATGAAAAAACTGAAAGTTGCTGGGATGGCTTTCCTCAGTCGTATTATTAGACGTATATTTGCATAGCAGATGGTCAGAAGCTCATGAATATTCAGTACTGTTTGTTCATGCTTCTCTTTACATTCTCAAAGACAATCATGAGTTTGTGTGAATGTGTTTGCGTATATATTTGACTTGACGCTTGTGTATTTATATAGTAAATAAGTGCTGTGTTTGTGAACGTAATTCCCATCCCGTATGTTTGCAGTCTTCAGCGGGTAAGAACTAGTGATGCCACCAAAAAGATATTAACTATTCATTATATTTTATTCACCTGTCCCCCCCCAGTGATGTCTTCATGAACTAATGTATGTTTGAATAAATCTGTCATGAAAACAAGTTTTTATTACAGCCATGGTTTAATACGTTGGATTTCAACAGCGAATTGGAGTAGAAACATGGTTATATCATTAAGTTGATATAAAACTATCTTATTTGCAATTTAAATTTCTGTGTGTTTGTTATTAAATCAATTCGATTGATTCATTGATTGTAGATTTTATAATGAAATACAAGCAATAAATGCCGTTTTGATGCTTTTGTGCGACTTGACAGATCGGTACAAGTCAACCGACCATCTGTTCCTCTTTACTACTAGTTATAACACGAAATAAACATGAATGAACATCAGAAGGTATGTTGAAAGATGCAGTACAACTTAGTATCATGTCTCATATAATCACCCATTCAGTGTTTTAATGGTGGAAATTAAAACACTGTTACGTTACATGTATCTCAGGAAAGCTGTCAACGCGCATAAGCTCGTTAGTTTGCTAGAAAAAAAATTCTATAGATGAATATATGCACTATATTACATATTCATTATATTTTACTTCACCTGTTAGCGATGTCTTCAGCAGCTTGTGTATGTTTGAATCTGTCATGAATTCTAGTTTTTATTAGTCACCATTTAAATGTTTATATTCCAACTGCGAATTGAAATAGAAACATGGTTATATCATTAAGACGTGGATATGAAAACTGTTGATTATGAAATTTATTTTATTTTAAGATTTTAGTTGTTTTTAAATTTTCTGCTAAATGAAAACTTTAATTTTCAGTGTTTCTGTAAAAACTCATTTTAGTGCCTGACTAGTCATTGACTAATCATTGAGCACATGTACTCTATTAACGAAACGTTATATTGAAACAAACTCCCTTCGGTTTAGTTGAGGACAGTTCCTAGTAGGGCTGCACGATTATGACAAAAATCATAATTGTCGATTATTCCGTTGAAATTGTAATTGCGATTTATTAATTACGATTATCACAATTTACATTGAATGATGTTTATACCATTGTTTGATGCAACTGCATGCCGTGTTTTTATATGAAAATACACAAGCTGAAAACACTCTAACTGAAAAACTTTTAGTGCTTTTCTATAGTATTAAGCCTCAAATGTCAACTATACATCGGATTGGTTTCTTCTTTAAATTATAAAAAAGTAAAAATATGAATGGTATTATAATGTTATACTAAAACTAAAATTAAAATAATGGGAAAAACCCTTAAGATAACATGTAAACGCATCTTAAGCACGCAGAATAACATAAGTGGACTTTGAACGATTAATTGCCGCTTTGAACGATTACGTAATTGTGGCATCCATAATTGTAATCGCGATTAGAAATTGGATTGATTGTGCAGCCCTAGTTCCTAGCCTTTGAAGGTCTGGATCTTCTCCAGTCGCAAACTGCCTCGAACAGTTATTACAAACAGACCCACAGCTTGAAACATTAGCAGAGAGTCGATATCACAACCAACACCAACATATCATCAGCGTTCAGACTCGAGGCATGTGTCTGAAATAACAGTGCTGGATCTTTGTTCTCTCGCCCACAGAGAAGAGGTCCACCAGAACGCCGTTCGCTGGAGGAAGAGGTTCTCCTTTGTATGCAAAATGAGCGCCAACCCCAACACCGGCGTTCTGGACCCCAGCATGTGTCGCGTCTCTGTCAGGAAGGTAAGATGAATTCTTCATGCTTTGGGCTCACTGAAGCGAGGTTAGGGTCTGAGTTGAACTTGGAACTCAATTTAAAGGCGAAGTTTTTCGTCAGCTGGAAGCGTTGCTCATGAAGGTGTGTTGGGATAAACATTGATGCCGTTCTGTCCCGTCACTGAACTTCACACTCTTCCTGTTTTCATTACAGGAACTCAAAGGAGGAAAAGCTTATTCAAAGGTGAGTGAAAGCGTCCACATTTTTTCCTTTAAGTACATTTATATATAGAACTGAGATGCAATTTAACATTCATTCAGAGGCTTACTAAAACTATTTATCTCTTTAAAATTAGAAAGTTTTAACCCCCAAAAGTTTGGGGTCAGTAATTATTTCATTTATTTTAAAGAAAGAAATTAATACTTTTATTCAGCAAGGATCAATTAAATTGATCAAAAGTGATAGTAAAGACATTTATAATGTTACAAAATATTTTCTTTCACAAGAAATGTTCGAACATTCTGTTTATCAAAGAATCCTGAAAAATAAAATATTCTGCAGTTATTAACTGTTTTCAACATTGATAATAATCTGAAGCAAATCAGCGTATGAGAATGATTTCTGAAGATCATGTGACACTGAAGACTGGAGTAATGATGCTGAAAATACAGCTGCGCATCACAGAAATAACATACAGTTTAACATATATTCACATAGAAAACAGTTATTTTAAATTGTAATAATATTTCACAATATTACTGTTTTTACTGTATTTTTAATCAAATAAATGCAGCCTCGAAGAGATTTTCAGAAACATTTATAAATATTACAGACCCCAAACTTTTAAACGCTAGAGTATTGTATGAGTCAGTCATCGTCATCATAATCCGCATAAAATATCTACTGTGCGTAACATAGGGACGATTATTATCTCAATGTCATGATATGCCTTTAATATGCTTTAAATATGCACAGGATTGGTCTCTCTTGCATCTTGTTTTTCCATCACAATATGTCAGAAAGAGCTGTGTCAATTCAAAATCAAACAGTGAAATAGCTAATTTAATTTATAAAAGGCTTAAAACTGTCTCTCCTAGATATTTTCATTAGTCATTGGATTACTCATTTGAAATACTTTTGATTGCACCATAAAGCATTGCTTTTGCAAACTCTTGGTTTTCTCTCGACGTCCCTGCGACACATTAAAATCGTATAAACCTCCTAAAATAAATCTCATAAACTCTAGTCGATAGGTGATCTCAATGCATCACGCGAAAGGCCTTCACAAGGTGTAGTTGGAGTCATGCATCACATTAACACTCTACAGGCAACAAAACATTACACTTTACAGCATTATCGTGTACAGGAGGCACTAACTCACCTCACCTTGATGTTGTAAACTCATTAGTCATTAGTCATAAGATTTAATCGCTCATTATGATGCCATGGTCATTTGACCGCAGGTTTCAGGCATGTGATGCTTATCTTACATAAGCATTGCTTATTACCGCTCACATAAAAGACCATTCAAACTCGCGGCCTGACCCGGCGTTACCCAGAAGTGCCCTAGATAGCGCACAGAGGTGGGAATGCTTCATTCTTTGGCAGTTAATCAACTTTTCCTTGTATTTTCTCCTGCAGCAGGGCTAAGTTTGGATTTCCCCCGATCTAAAAATACTCGTGCTCCGCAGGAGAAGGGCTCTTTAAATAAATGCGTCTGGTAGCGGTAGGTGTTCAGGGAAATGAACCCTCGTGGAGCCACTGAGACGTGACAAGAAGTCAACAGGATGTTTAACTAGCAGCCGTCTACTAAACATTTACCGGACTCTCAGACGTGCAACAGGATTGACGCTTCGCTGGTGTCAATATAGCAAATAATGAATGAAAGAGGCTTATCAAAGCAAACTCACCAATTACTTCCAGAAATATAAGGAAGTGGATTATTCTGGGAAACATATGATTCATTGTGTCATGACTGTGATATTCCCATATGGACGGATCCGGTATTCCACTGTAGCACGGTTCAAACTTAGAATCGAATTCGTTTTGAAAGGCAAAGATTCAACAAACTGTTGGCTGAGAAAGAGCAGGAGGGAACGAGTCTGATGTGCAGCATATGCTGTATACGCTGCCAAACTATAATCAGCACATATTTCACATTTGGCATGGCATGATGGGAATCCTGTGCTTATAAACAAAGCAAATGTCATCAGTGTGTGTGTGTGTGTGTGTGATCCTCTCAGCTGGGCTTTGCTGATCTGAACATGGCGGAGTTTGCTGGCTCGGGCTCCACCGCGCGCTGCTGTCTGCTGGAGGGATACGACACCAAGAACACCCGGCAGGACAACTCCATCCTGAAGGTCAGAGGTCAAACGCCAGCTCACACACTGCATTACTATTTTTTTTGTTGTCGTTTTAAACTCATTTATCTCATATATGTGACCCTGGAGCACAAGACCAGTCTTAAAACTTAATTTGTGATTAGTAATATGCATTGCTAAGAACTTAATTTGGACAACTTTAAAGATGATTTACTCAATATTTAGATTTTTTTTCACCCTCAGATTCCAGATTTCCCAATATAGTTGTATCTCGGCCAAATATTGTCCGATCCTAACAAACCATACATCAATGGAAAGCTTATTTATTCAGCTTTTTCAGATGATGCATAAATCTCAATTTTGAAAAATTGATCCTTATGACTGGTTTTGTGGTCCAGGGTCACATAATAGAAACGGCATTTTCTAGCAAGTGACACAAAGACATAAAATTAAAAGTGCCAAAGACAGGGCGTGCAGACATTATTACATAGGCAAGGATGGACGTAACCGTAGATGTCATTTTAAAGAAATCTAAAACAGAGAGAAGAAAGAACAAGAAAAGCCCAGAAACTTTTAAATCAAGCCAGCAGTTAAAAAATACAAGGGACAGTCGACCGGAGAAATGCAAGAAATATAAAATAAAAGAAAACATGAATAAAACAGAACGTAACATAATAAAACAAGTGAACGGGGTGCCCATACAAGATGGACCAGTAGATATGAAAATTCAAGAAAATATAAATAAAAATGAATAAATGAATACATAACAAGAAACTTAAAATTCTTAAAAACTAATCCAACGGGTTGCACATACAAGGCCACGTAGACAGAAATTAATGTAAAACAAACAATAAATTACAATAAAATAAATAGAAAAAAAATGAAAAATTATCTAAATAAACGGAACTGAAATTGTAAAAAATCAAGCCAACATAAGAGCAAAAACCAAGGACAGTCGCCAGATAATTCAATAAATACATAAAATGAACATAAAATAAATGCATAACAAATAAATGAAATATACAATCATAAAACACAGAAATTAACCTTTTTAAAATCAAGCCAACACGGAGGGAAATACAAGGACAGAAGAGAGCAAAAAAGTAATTTTAACAGTATAAAAAATCCATAAAATGAAAATAAACAAATACATAGAAATAAATGAAAATAAATAAATAAAAACAGAAACTTCACATTTTTAAAATCAAGCCAAACAGGATGAAATACAAGGACAGGAAGACAGAAATTCAAGAAATTTTTATAAAAAAAGGAAGAAAAATAAATAACACTGGTTTATAGAACAAAAAGAAAACAATAACACTCCAAATATGTGATTATGTGATTGTTTCCTTTCTGCTCTCTCCTGCATGATTTGTTATTCGTGGTTATGTCATTTTCTTGAACCTGGGCTCCATCTTGCTTCAAAAACTTTAAATTGAAGTCTAAGGGAGTAAGTTATGTAAGCATTATTCTTAATCTTAAATTGATCTGTGAAAATCGAATATGTTCTTTCCTGTCATTGTGAAGGTGAACATCGGAATGACCCTCTTATCTGGAGATCCGTGCTTCAAAACGTGAGTGTGGGGCTTTTCACTGTCTGCTGCGCCTCCTTCAGGCTGATAAACAACAGTACAACAAACATAACGAGCAACTTTACTGATTTCATGAGCGTCAGAAAGTCTTTCTTGTGTATAATTAGTCCGCCAAGCACCGCCAAATGTATATCTGTGGCCGGTCGAGATGCTTCCCTGCAGCTGGACTGTAAAGGAGAAGGAACCGCTGAAGTTTTGCCCCGACTGACTAAACAGAGACCTTCTATACTCAGCTCTGGTAAAGTCACATGCCATTAACGGTGTATTATATCACAGACATGAAAGAGAGACAGTAGTAATATGATTAATAATGAAATCCTAATATGTGACCCTGGAGCACAAAACCAGTCTTAAGTGTCAATTTTTCGAAATTGAGATTTATGCATCATCTGAAAGCTGAATAAATAAGCTCTCCATTGATGTATGGTTTGTCAGGATAATATTTGGTCGAGATACAACTATTTGAAAATCTGGAATCTGAGGGTACAAAAAAATCTAAATATTGAGAAAATCATCTTTAAAGTTGTCCAAATGAAGTTCTTAGCAATGCCTATTACTAATCAAACATTAAGTTTTGATACATTTACGGTAGGAAATTTACAAAATATCTTCATGGAACATGATCTTTACTTAATATCCTAATGATTTTTAGCATAAAAGAAAAAATCGATAATTTTGACCCATACAATGTATGTTGGCTATTTCTACAAATATCGCACAGCGGACCTGTCTACACACGTTTGTGCTCCAGGATCACAGATTTCAAAGCATATGTCCAGTAAACTTCATGTTTATGTTATTTTCAGTGCAGTATTTCTGTGGTCATTTTGAATGATTTATTCTGTCTGTTTTTGTTCTTTAGCTCTTCCTGAGGAGGTGGATCAGGGTCATAGTCCTGATGAATCGTTTCACACGGGTCATTCACGCAACTCCAGTTATGCCAGTCAGCAGAGCAAACTATCAGGTGTGTGTGTGTGTCCCAGTGAATTCTGTATGTTTTCTTGCGTGTCGTCGCCAGTTGCTGATTCAGGAAGCGCGCCTACAGCTTCCTGTCTTTTTTCCCTGCTGTAGGTGGCGACACGCCGCTATTGTGTGGGAATGTTTGTTTAACATACTGCTACTGACACTTCAGGAGCGCTCGCCGCAAAAACACTTAAAAGACACTTAAAGATCTTTCACGTGACTCGCGGCAGTGTTTCCCACCCAGCACATTCTCATCAGCTACAGCCTGTTTGTGTGCTTTTGTCAAATTATTGCTGCGTGCATCGTCTGTCTTTGCAAAGACAGGTCCAATTTTGCATCTGAATAAATTATTTATGACATGGATTAGGTATGTTTTAAATATTAAATACAGTTGTTATTATTAAATAAATTAGGCTATTAAACTAAAATTCAAACTATTAAAAATATTTGTGTTACTTTAAATAAAATAAACTTTAAATGAAATAAAATAAAATAAATATTAGATGAAAAACATTATCTCATTAAGTTTAACTTGACATGAATAACAAAAACTAAAAATGAAATCAAAATGAATAAAAATATGATATATATTTTGTTTATTCATTTTTATTTATTAAAAATAAATTAAATTAAATTTAGTAATTTTATTGTGTTTGTCATATTAATTGTTTTTTATATTTATTATATAGATCTTATATAAACAATAGAGGACAAACACAAATAACCTTACTAAATTTAAATTACTAAAACTTAACTTAATTAAAATGTAAATATAAAATACAATGCTCTTAAAAATTATATAAAAATATAAAATAAAAATACTGAAAACTATCTCAATTATACTAAAATAACATTGATTAAATCATGTTATAAATAAGTTTTAAATGTAACAAATACTAAAAAATATTAATCATTATTTTTTACACGTGATTTTGACTGATGATGACAATGTCTTTACAAAGAAAAATTAAAAAATGTTATAAAGATATATAATTTCTTGTCATGCATAATAGTTTTTTGTTTTGTTCTATTGATTTTTAGTACTTATTGTTTACTTGCTGTCGTCTGATGTTTGTTTTGTACTTGTTCCTCTGTAACTTTGTAAATTGTCAAGATTTATCACTTTAATTAAAACAAAAGGTGAACATTTTTAAGAGGAGAAGGTCAAACTGATTGATTCAGTCTGAAATGACATTTCATTAAACAAACTTGCATTCATCTAGAGGTCGACCGAGTTCACCTGTGGATTTTACAGATACCGATACCGATAGCTAGGTTGGACCACACTGGCCGATACCGATTTTTAACCATTTTTAAATTGGATACTGAATGAAAACTAAAATAGTGCTTTACATTTTTTTGTATCTTTCTGTACTAATTCAACATCTAGTCAACAAATTAATTATGTAGTAATGATATGAAAACATGCACTATAGTGTACTGTATACACACCGTTCGCTGTCTGTTTTAAATCCGCATCTGAAGTGTCCCGCGTCAACAAACAGCACGTGGCGTCAGTCTTGCACTGTCTAATAACAGCGGACCTTCAGCCGCTCCAGCAACAGACGAAACCAGGAAAAACTATCGCCATGGATTCTTGCAGATATAGCTGATAGTTCCAGCAATCAACTATTGTTGCCGATTAATCGGCAAAGCCGATACATCGGTTGACCTCTACATTCAGCAACTACTTTGAATCAATGAAAAACGCCATTGCCAGACCTTTTCTCTGTTCTAAGCTCAAATACAGGTTTTCACGGTGTACCACACTTTCTGCAACCTAGAAACATCACAAAATCGCTCTTCTGAGAAGCTGCAGCACTTCTCATGTGGAGCTTGAAGTGTTGCATGATGTTTATTGATCGTGCTTGTATTTAACGCACTGAGCTATCTGTGTGTTTGTGTTTACAGGCTACAGCACCGAACACTCCTGCTCCTCCAGTCTGTCCGATTTGACCCATCGCAGGAACACGTCTACAGGCAGCAGCGTGAGCGCCGACCCCCCGTCTGAGAGTGACACCCGTCCCGACCGGCCTCCGCGACCCCCGCGGCCCCTCTTACCCTCCAACAGACCGCCGCGGTACGTCAGCAGGGAGAAACAGAAATGTCCGACAGTAAATGCAACTGGCATTTCCTTCTGTTCATTTCAGGAGGAAGCAGGATTCGGTGGAGGATCACCCGACCTGGGTCAACGACACGCGTATTGACGCAGACGACATCGTGGAGAAGATCGTCCAGAGTCAGAACTTTTCTGACATCAGTAACAATGAAGGTGAGCATTTCAGATCACAGGACAACCAACCTCCATTTCAGCTGATCTGTAAACTTGCGTCCGCAACACTGATGCATTGTTCATTTGTAGTGGAAATACTCGCATCTGCTTACAAAACTACGAATTATTGCACCAAAACAAGAGTTTCAACTTTGGCAGCAAGATACAGCTTTAAGAAAAATTAAGCAGATTTACATTGAGTTCTATTTTTGTATTTCCAGTTTTGATGCAGGTATTTAAATGATAATATACACACTTTATTTATATAAAATCTGAAAATTTAAATTAAAAATAAATTAATAATATTTTATCATTATCATTTAGAATTATAGATATATCTATCATATGAAACCAAATATTACAAAATCTGCAAAAAAATATTTATTTTATTTATATATAATTGTATATATTGCATAAGATTGCAAAGAATAAAATATATATAATATATAAAACTAGAAAAATACATAAAATAAATAAATACCTAAATTATACATACAACAGAATTATTTATTTGTATATTTGGGTGTGTTTGGGGTGTGTATATATATAAAGATTATTTTTTTTTTTTTTATGTATTGCATTAAAAATGAACTCAATGTAAACATGCAATAAAACACACACACACACAATTTTAATTTTAATTTGCATGCACAAGACTTCACTGAACATCTTTATCATACCCGATATGTATTAATGAATATTGATCCTCCACTTGACAAAATCTGTTTACAAGCGAGATGCATTAGAGCCGCATGTTAAACCAGGTGTGAACAGTCGTCATGTGCTCACTGCAGTCTGTCTGTCTGTCTGTGTCTGACTGTGTTTCCAGATAGAACCTGAGACCGTTTGTGAGCAGAGACGGAACGACAGCGCTGAGCGGCATCCAGCTGGGAAACAGGTGATTCCACACAAACACGCCACAAAAATACAGCATCAAGAGCTGAAAAACACAAAACACGCAAACTCACTGATCATACTCTGTGTTGTGTTCACAGGGTCTCTGCCGGTGTGTATGAGCCAGTCGTCATTGAAAGCCATTAGATTTACACCCCTGCTGCTCCTGTTTTATCACTTCATCAAAATACTGGAAGAATCACACAAATCTATTCCAGTCACCTCTTGCATTAGATATTTCATCAATCTAAATTACTCCAGACAAGCGTTTAAGTGCCAAACCACGGCAGGTGCCTGAAGCAAACCACCAGATTTAGCTGAGTATCGTGATGCTGCACAACACAAGAACATTTTGATCTCATATCTATGGAAGCCTGTTTTCTGATAAAAGAATTAAAAAGGTAATTGCTACTTTTTATCTCACAATTCAGAGAAAAAAGTAAGAATTGTTCGCAACATGTAAGTTTCAAACCGCAAGAGATAAATTGCATTGTGAGATATAAACTCACAATTGCAGAGAAAAAAAGTGAATTGTGAGATAAAAAGTTGCAGTTACCTTTTTTATTTTATTTTTTCCATGGTGGAAAGAAAAAACAGAATTGCGAGACATACATTTAGAATTGTGAAATGTAAACTCAGAATTATGAGGAAAAAAAGTCAGAATTGCGAGTTTATAATCTTGGCAATTAATTTGTCCCTCTTCAGAATTCTGAGGTGCAAAATTGCAAAACGCAATTTTGGAACATTGTTTGCAATTTCTTGCTCTTTTTTTACAATTGTGAGATAAAAAGGTCGCAATTATATCTTTATATTTAATTTGTTTTATTTTCTGTGTTGGAAAAACGGGCTTCCATGCATTCCACTGAGTGCAGCTACACATTCATGTTGTCTGCTTCCAGCTGCATACTGTATGTGTGTGTTTTGTCTCGTCTGTTTCTTCCTTTCACATCTGTAAGTGTACTTGTGTTTTGCTTTTGTCGGAGTCTGATGCCATGTTTTTCATTTGCGGCGAACACTACGTTTTGTCATGATTGGGCTCTTGACGTGGGCTTTTCCTGGAGCACCAGCCGGTCTGAGTGCTGTGAAAGGACCAGAGATATTCACTGACCCACAGCACGCTTTCCTCTCACCATTAAACCTGTTGCTGTGCAACACAGAACTCCCTGCCTACAGGGTTATAAAACCAGTTCAATGCACTTTACAGGAGAATCTCACCAAAACTGTCCAGGTCATATTGTAGCTTATAAATAAACATTTTTATTTATAAAGAGAAAATGAAACCTATTTTTGGATCATTAAAGTAATAGTCCACCCAAAAATGAAAATGAACCTGTGCCTCAGGCCATCCAAGATTAGGATGAGTTTGTTTCTTCATCAGATTTGTATTTGCATTCCATCACTCGCTCACCGTTTTTGCAGTTTTTTTTGTATTGCAACATTGATAATTATTTGTAATTCCCATCACAAATAATTCCCATTATTCCTTATTCACAATGATTATTTTCATTACCCTTTTTTTCATTTTCATTGTTTTCTGTTGCAATGCAATATTTGAATTAGCTTAATATCAATCAATATGTCACTATTAATTAATTGCTTTATTATATTAATAATTGTCTTTTTTATTTTACACATTATTATTATTGTTATATTTTGTTTCATTTTTTATTTTATTTTTTGCATTGCAAGAATTTTGGGGTAATGTACTTAAATGTAAAAAACAAACCAAAAAACACACAAATCTTAATAAGACTAATAATAGTATTTATTTTCTCTGTAAACTCTTCTGATTTTGGGATGAAATATGACCTGGACATTTCTCGTGAGATTTCATGAGATTCACCCAAATACTTTTGGGGGCCAAACTGCATACAATAAATACAAAATACATCATATTTCTAAATACCGCTCTTATAAGAACATGTTTATTGGTTTGTCACGAGCTGTTGATGTTTAGTGTGACTCTAAATGCAGGACTGATGGCTGTTTGATTATTCACAATATCATAAATGATTCCAACCACTGCTGGTTCACATATCGCTGACAGGACAGTAAAGTTGGCCTTTATCATTGTGAAAGTGAGTTTTACGGCCCTCAGGATGGGTCAGGATCTGCAGATCCGCCTCTTGAAATCATCAAACTGTGGCTGATTTTTCCAATACAGAGGAACTCCACACATCCTCAGATTTCCCAGAACCAGCTGGCTGGTTATTTTCCTTCGTAAAACAATCCCTCGAGACAAATTGTGCTGGAGTTTTACAGTAAGACATGCTTCAAGTGCACTTGATAAGCTGTGATCGACTCTTTCAGCTGCGTACGGTGCTGCTCATATGAACTGAGTGCTTGTATGAGTCTTTTGACTGCTTTATTCATATATTTCCATTGTTTTTAAGCTTTTAAATAGGAGTTCTCTCATTTATTCTAATGTGAATGTACTCCAGATTGGCATATTAATTTTAGCACTTGCTAAATCATGATGCACAACATTAGCACTAAACACTATACTTAGGATCATACAAACTGAATGACGTTCATCTGTTCAGCACCAAACACCGAGATCTTTACATGTCCTCTGGAGTGAGTTAAAGAGTACAAAATGCACAAGCCCTTCATATCTTTTGCAAATAAGCTAACATTTTAATGCTATATTAATGAGATAGACCTATAATTTCAATGAAATTCACTTGTATTTGTATGTAGTGCACTATTTTTGTGAATCTCAAATGTGCTTTTAATAAAGTTTAAACTGTTTTACCCATTCTGCTTTGTTGTCATTATGAAGGTTTGTTGTACTGATGGACTGATTAAAATTAAATGATCCATTTTGTTTATATCTTGTAGCATTCAATCAGCCCCTGTTAAAACTATTTTAATTGTTAAACCCAATTAACAAACATGAGTTCATTTAAAGGGGTCATATGATGCGATTTCAATTTTTCCTTTCTCTTTGGAGTGTTACAAGCTCTTGGTGCATAAAGAAGATCTGTAAAGTTGCAAGACTAAATAAAGTCTCAAATCCAAAGAGATATCTTTATAAAAGTTAAGACTCATCCACACCCTCCTAAAACGCCTCATTCAAACACGCCCCCACATGTCTACGTCACTATTTGGGAATATTTGCATAACGCCGCCCAAATGTTCGCTCAAAGAAAGAAGGCGTAACTTTTTATTCTCGCTGTAGTTTTGTTGTGTTTCCCCGCCGCCATTGTGAAGGCGCTGTGTGCTTGCTTCGTTGTGGACAAGCGCAATACTTTGTGTATGTCTTTCCAAAAGATGAACATGATATCTGCTTTCGCCATGGGCCTGGAGCTGATACCTCTGTCCGCTGAGAGAATAACATCGCCTTTTCCGTGCGTGGAATCCCGGTATCGGCTGTCACCGTGGAGCTAAGCATAGTCCAGCCTGGGGGTTCGTCACATGTGGTGCCCAATCCGCCAGCCGTGTGGTGAACGCTCGTGTTTTCGTTTGTGAAAAGCAAAACTACTTTTGTTTTGGTCTCTCAAAAATGGACAACGACTAGAAATCAGTGGTTAAGTTGTATTTCAACACGGTCCCGAACAGTTCAACCCAAATTTCAGATGTGTGCAGCACATTTTATGAGGACTGTTTCCTGATTCCTGGGAGAGTAGACTACAATGCTGGCTGTGCTGACTCACAGACTGTAAGTACGTTTTTTTATATGAAAGAATTTGCCACTGACGATTCAAACATGAGTTTTGAGCAGTGTAAAGTAGTGCTTGTTGTTTGTAGTTTCTCCAATCACAAATGCAGACATAGTTTTATGTTACGCTCCGGCCGGACAAGGCATCACAGTATGTTAAGGGACGTAACATTTCCGTCACCCTTCTGCGGATTCGGCCCAATCAAACTCAATGGATAGCGGCCAATCCAAGCACACCTCGCCCCCCCCCCCCTTTTCAGAACCGATGAGCTTTGTAAAAATCCTACACGTTTCAGAAAGGCGTGGCATAGAGGAGAAATAATAATGTACAGTATGTGGAAATAATGTTTTTTTTTAACCTAAAACCGCATAAACACATTTCATTACAAAAATACACAAAATAATGTTATTTTTAACAACATCACATGACCTAACTGCTACATAACTGGATTACCTACGGACTGCTGTCCTTAGTCTACGCTGTTATAGAGCCAAACAAAACTAAATAAAAACAGAAACCCCTCACTCTCTGTGACCGAATAACTTCTTTATAGCTTTAATATAACTTGAAATGCTCGCTTTAATTCCTAGCGTGAGGATAACATGCCCGGATGTGTGCGGCTCACTCAATGGCGGGGTCTCTGCTAATATGGGGCGTTGTCGTCATGACCGTTGCGGGGCTAAACATGTGACTCCCAATGCTTCAGAACCGAAACTACATTCTAATGAGACTGATTTGGGTTTTTCTGGGGATTATAAAAAAAGTAATAGTGGTTTTAAAACTGATTCATGTAATCTGTCATTACGTATCAGATTAAAAAAAAGTAAATAAAATACTTCTGTCATTAGGATTTAAATTACATTTCAAATACTCAGTTTATAATCAGACTACAGTTACTTTTTATCTTTTTATTGATTACATGATTATTTATTCACATAATAGCAATAAATTATTAATATATGTTTGATTCCCCCTAATTCCTCTTTTTCATCTTTACTGGTCCCTTCTTATCATTGTCTACCGCTTAGAAGACTCAGAAAGTCGTCCCAGTTTTGTGGACATTCCACAAAGACCAGTCATTAGTCAGGATGTACACAGTTTTGACCACTATCGGATTTTCAAAAATCATTTCAGTTTAAGAAGTGGTCCACTATGTGCATTCAACTAACAGATGAACAAACTTTAAGTTTTGATAGTTGTATTGATCACGTGCGATAGCTTATTTAACACCTGTTATTCAAAATGTCTTTGGAATGCTTTGTCTTTCAAACACATAAAATGCCCAAATGCATATGTTCTTATTGCCCATGTAAGGCGGCATTCCCAAACGTTGTGGGTCATCTGAACCCTCTTTTTACCAATAATTTTACAGTGAGACCCCTGAGATATAAAAATAAATATTTCAGTAATTAAGTATCACATTTGCATGTTCACGGTGCTCTGACGTGGGTTAATGGTCACAGGACATGCAGGGGTGTATGTTGATGATTGCTAGTTAAAAATTATTTGTTTTAATTTTACATTTTTATGATGTAATTTAATTATTAGCTTTTCTTTAAACTCACAAACCCCCTGCAGTTCATTTACGAACATAAAATGAAACTATAATTACCAGTAGGTGGCGGCAAGCCCCTGTCTTAATAAGAGAGTCGCTGAGTCATTTATTCAGTTGAGTTTGCTTTATTAAATCAATTTTGCTTGGGAAATTTGTGAGTAAATCATCCTGTGTGTGAAATACTCTGTAAAGCCATCAATAAATCTTGGGGATTTCTATTTAAACTAACATGTTGTGCTGAGGAGTGTTTATTTAAGGGTGGGCCTTGTAACATATGCATTTGGAGTTTATGAAATTAACGTCGTCACATAAAAGTCTCCATATCGACGTTGTTTACAGCTGTGTCCTGATTTAGCTAGTAGTTTCCGTCTTCCCTGCCTTGCTGCTCTAGCGTTTCGGGTCCGCGTCGCTGATCTGTATATGCGCTATCCATCACGTAGGCGGCTAATCTGCTTCTGGAGGCCATCTGAACAACCTTGGACTATTCGTTGCCTTAGAACATCTCGATCAGCGCACATTGTAAGTCCTTGACAGACACCCAGAGAGGATATGAGGACATCGTGTCATTTCCATACGTCCCGCTGTGAAATACCGGTAAGAATATTACTGATTAAAGCCCAGAATCAGACTCATAATCGCGATAAATTAATTATTGTTGATCCTATTCGGAATGTATTCTTATGGTATTGCAGGAGGGGGCTTGGTGAGATCAATCAACGGTTTGCATAAATCTGAAATAGTTTGCGATCTTTCGGACATTCATCCACATTGCCTGCGAGGAGGGACGGGTCATTTACCAAAACAGCGTTCCCAACGCATTTAGATTTTGCAAGTTTCGCATGTCGAACTTAGTAGTTTTTTTCCTCCCCCTTTTTCCATTTTTTTTCTCTCCTTCGCTCTCTTTTTCTTCGAAATTTTCTAGAGGTGTTAACTCAAAAGATGATTTTTTTTTTCCGGGCCCATGAAATCCAAAAATCTAAACTGATTTTATCCAATCTCGAAATTCTTCGACTTTTTATTTTTTTGTTTGTTTTATCTCGAATTGGTGAGAAACAAAGTCCGAATTTGTGAGATATAAACGCTCAGAATTGCAAGAGCAGATAAAGTTTCGCGGAAACTTACCTTTTCTTATTATTTTTCAAAAAGAAAAAAACCGTTTTGTGAAAACAGTATGTTATACAACTCAATCCAATGCACAAATGGTGCATCTTTATGCAGCGTTGCGTGTCTCAGCAGTGGGATCCAGACTGCTGTTTTATTGCGGATGCGTTTTGTGAGTTCATATCCAACCTCGA
The DNA here is from genome assembly GCA_018155175.1 of Sinocyclocheilus anophthalmus. Lineage (NCBI taxonomy): Eukaryota > Metazoa > Chordata > Actinopteri > Cypriniformes > Cyprinidae > Sinocyclocheilus > Sinocyclocheilus anophthalmus. Next base: position 457,280 of record JADLZN010001309.1, read on the forward strand.
CATTTGGTAATCAATTCGACACATTTCTTTCTTTTTCCTAGGAATTCTTTACATCTCGAAATTCTGTTTTTTTTTTGCCATGGAATAAAAAATATAAAAGGTAATTGCACTCTATTATATGGATTTTTTTTAAAGGGCACCTATTATGGCCCTTTTTACAAGTCAGATAGTAATATAGTCGTCGAGGTTATCCCCCAAATGTGTCTGATATGGAAGCTCTTCGAGCCAAACAATAACCCAGCAAGCATATTTAGGGTCAGTATTGTCGGGGCGAATCAAATATTTGTGTAAAATGCCATAATTTGGAGTTGGAGTATTGAAACCGCTGTGAGTTCCGGTGTCAGTGTATCCGTTACACGCAAATGACGGTCTGTTCCCTGCACGCTCCCTTTTCCACAATAGGTTAGTGCATTTGTGCCTTTTATTACAGCGGCGGTGAAACCGAGCGGTCAGCCGCTGTGAGAAATCTGGTTGCTTTGATTTCACTGTTGTGTCCACTGAAAAATCATAGTTGTGATAGGAGTGCGTTTTAAAAGCCATTCGGGTTTGAACCTTATGATATAGGGTTTTCGAGCGCCACATCGAAGCACGCGCCACAGTAATCGGCACTTTCACAATTGGCAGGTTATTAATGAAACTTTAGTTCCCAAGTCACCTTTCATGTCTTTTGTGCGCTTAAACCTGCCAAATAACCACATATATGGGTTAAAAAATAAACAAACTGTCTGTACATTATGTCTGTGAAGGTAAAAATCAGCTGGGAAAAAAGATCGCATGTTTATATTAGATCTGTTATATTATATGTTAACGGGGATGCCCGCCGTGAAAGTTCTGAGTCGGAGGAAACGTCAGATTAGGGGCGGGTATAATATAATCGATCCCCCATTCTTACAAGCATCATGCAGTCGAGTCGGTCCGTGTTTATTGCTTCTCCAGCAACCCACCCACCATAAAATGCTTGTCGCGAAGAAGGCGTCTATACCAAACAAAAGGGAAAATTATCGTAGGGGGGATGTGTCACCGATTTTTCCACACTTGGTTTCCTCTTGTGGGTTAGTGTGAACACGGAAAAAAAATCCTCAAATTTCATGTATATGTCACCCGTTTATAATATCTCTGGATAAATCTGCGGAAGAAAAAGTCCCGATTTAGATAGGTAATAGACGAAATACAATCGAGAAAGAAGTGCGATATAAAAGTGGCTTACCACTTGTATTTATACTTTAATTAAAAAGAAGGTCATTACTACACTCCTTTTATGAATTCTAACATCGACTTTGTGTATCGCGCGCGAGGTGAATCTTCTGTTTATTGCATCGAAGCTGTGCACTGTTGAACCGCTAGCACATACGCCATTTTTTGCTATTCAGGTAAGCTTGGATAGCCCATACCATCCCAAAAACATGTATTTCAAAAGTCATATCAAAGTATTGGTAACATTGTGGAGGGTGTGGAGATTAAGAAGTGCCCTTTTACGCGCACCTATAACTCTTTGGCACAAAGTCTAGAAACTCTCCTTGGCCAGATATAATGCTTTTTACCTTGCTCATGACCACTGAATTTTGAATAAACCTCTATGTTATACATTCATTTGGGTCTGGTTATGTAGGCTTTGTGGGTTGTAACTGCCGCGGTCGTAGTACACTGGACTCCAACTGCCTACAAGCTCAGTCTGAGAGGAGTTGATCAGATCCGAACCTACTAAGTGAAGTAAGAGCGTGCTGGCTCATGGTCACATCGGGACATGAGGATAGCCGATGATGAAATGGGTCCCATGACCACTATCATCCGCCACACAGCGCACTGTCTTTCGGGGGCATCGCACAGTGACTCTCCCCCACATCTGTCAGGGCCCGTCTGTCACTGAAGCTCTGGCTATGATCTTGATTGGATTGATTCTGTGGGGTCCTTGGGGAATGGACAATGTACAGGGGTGCACTGGTAATGAAACCGAGAACATTTGAGGTCTGCGCTTGAGTCAGGCCAACACGGAGATGGGGATTCGACATGTAGACGTCTGTAGGCGTCGACTTTTGAGGTCCATCTTAGTGTTCAAATAAATGGCATATGTGCTCTGAGTGGCATTTCAGTAGCTTTAGCTTTCCAGAACCCATTGGTTTTATGAATGTTGTTTAATGTATCCTTGTAATTTCGTCTACTGATGCAAGATTTGCTGCTTTCCTATGGTTAGTCCGGGATTTTTATATATGTGTGAGATGGGCTTCAAGACAATTTTAATTTTTGGTGTTACTTTAAAATAACACTGACTGACAGAAATGCCAGCTAAATATAAAAAAATGTAAACAGTATCGTTTAGCCTAGCAGCAATTTCGAAGCATTAACTAAAAAGACAGGACAAAAAATAAATACAAAATGACTAAACTTAACTAAATGAAGTGAAATCAAAAATGACAAATAAAATTCAATTCACAATGCTGTAAGATTTTACTTTAGTGGCATATAGATGGCTGGCATAAAAACTACACGACACACAGAATCTTATTTCAGTTTATTTCAGTTTAAATTGATCAAATAAATTACGGTTTGCAAATGGACAAATAACATATTTAGATGTTAATTCATTTTAAACTAATATTTATGATTGTTAATTTAATTCATGTTAAACTAATCCATTTCATTTAAAAAAGCCTTTCGCTTTTTTTTTTTTCATTTACAAATCTTTTAGGATATCATTTGTACGTATGTTTGATGAGAGCAAGTTTAGGATATCATTGTACTGTTGATGAGACACTGAACAAGAGAATCTGCTAAAAGTCTTTCATTTAAGTGAATAATTACAGACATGCTTGATACAGTTACTTACTGGAGTAAGACACCGTGAGAGTTTTCTTTGAGTCGTTATAGCTGAATTTATTGCCTTCATGCCTGCCATAGTTCAAGTACTGACTGATGAACCTGTTGTCCTGATGAATCCTACAGAAACATCTTCCATGAGGTTCACTTTACAAACATATATAACATTATGCCTCATCCCAACGACAGATGGGATATTCTGTGAGCTTGTATATTGATCATAACGGTTTACTACTGAGAAAAATCATTTTAAATGTGATGAACTGACCGTATAATGACACAGGCAGCCACATCGGTGCAGGCGGTGATGCTGAAGTCCTCGGGCTGAGAGAAGGGCAGACACGGGCTGAAGGACAGCAGCACGTCCGCGGTTCCCACCGCTGATGGCAGGGGTTTGAGTCGCTGTATGAACCCATCCTCATCCGCCACTGAGGCCAGATCAATGAGACCTGATCCATCCCTCATCAGACATTTACACCCATTCACTTTAATACAGCCGCTGTGTTTCAGCTCGGACGGAGGAACCGCTGCTGTGAGGCCTAAAGAGAAATAAACCACAGTCAGAACGGAGAGAACCATCACGTACATTCACCACTACTGAGTCTGACCACTAACTAGCACTGCAGCACTAGTCAGTTAACACACTAGTGATAATAATGCACATGAATGTGTCAGATTCCAGCACAGCTCTAGACCAGCAACAGAACAGCTCATTATTACAAACTCGATTTACAGTTATAAAGTGATTACATGATATATAACATTTTATAAAATATATTTTTATAATTACAAACTGTATTTACCGTTAGTAAAATGATTACATTAGATATAATATTTATTAAAATAATATAATATATATAGTATAAAATATAAAAATTGATGTTACTAAATTGGTATTTACAGTTATAAAGTGATTACATGATATATAACATTTTATAAAATATATTTTATATACTACAAACTGTATTTACAGTTAGTAAATGATTACTTATTATATACAGTGGTTACGGAAAGTATTCAGACCCCTTTAATTTTTTCACTCTTTGTTATATTGCAGCCATTTTAAAATCATTTAAGTTATTTTTTTCCTCATTAATGTACACACGACACCCCATATTGACAGAAAAAACACAGAATTGTTGACATTTTGCAGATTTATTAAAAAAGAAAAACTGAATATCACATGGTCCTAAGTATTCAGACCCTTTGCTCAGTATTTAGTAGAAGCCCCCTTTTGATCTAATACAGCCATGAGTCTTTTTGGGAAAGATACAAGTTTTTCACACCTGGATTTGGGATCCTCTGCCATTCCTCCTTGCAGATCCTCCAGTTCTGTCAGGTTGGATGGTAAACGTTGCCATTTTTAGGTCTCTCCAGAGATGGTCAATTGGGTTTTAGTCAGGGCTCTGGCTGGGCCATTCACGAACAGTCACAGAGTTGTTGTGAAGCCACTCCTTTCGTTATTTTAGCTGTGTGCTTAGGGTCATGTCTTGTTGGAAGACACTTTCTGCCTAGACGAGGCAAAAAAAAGAAAAAAGGAGGGGGGAAGGGAGACAGTCTGAGTTCCTGAGCACTCTGGAGAAGGTTTTCGTCCATGATATCCCTGTACTTGGCCGCATCATCTTTCCCTCGTTTGCAACCAGTCGTCCTGTCCCTGCAACTGAAAAACACCCCCACAGCATGATGCTGCCACCACCATGCTTCACTGTTGGGTCTGTATTGGACAGGTGATGAGCAGTGCCTGGTTTTCTCCCCACATTCCGCTTAGAATTAAGGCCAAAAAGTTCTGTCTTGGTTTCATCAGACCAGAGAATCTTATTTCTTGGAGTCCTTCAGGTGTTTTTTTTTAGCAAACTTGCACTGAGGAGAGGCTTTCGTCGGCCCACTCTGCCATAAAAGCCCCGACTGTGGAGGGCTGCAGTGATGGTTGACTTTCTACAATTTTCTCCCATCTCCCGACTGCATCTCCGGAGCTCAGCCACAGTGATCTTTGGGTTCTTCTTTACCTCTCTCACCAAGGCTCTTCTCCCCCGATAGCTCAGTTTGGCCGGACGGCCAGCTCTAGGAAGGGTTCTGGTCGTCCCAACGTCTTCCATTTAAGGATTATGGAGGCCACTGTCACTGTTAGGAACCTTAAGTGCAGCAGAAATATTTTTTGTAACCTTGGCCAGATCTGTTGCCTTGCCACAATTCTGTCTCTGAGTTCTTCAGGCAGTTCCTTTGACCTCATGTTTCTCATTTGCTCTGACATGCACTGTGCGCTGTAAGGTCTTATATAGACAGGTGTTTGGCTTTCCTAATCAAGTCCAATCAGTATAATCAAACACAGCTGGACTCAAATGAAGGTGTAGAACCATCTCAAGGATGATCAGAAGAAATGGACAGCACCTGAGTTAAATATATGAGTGTCACAGCACAGGGTCTGAATACTTAGGACCATGTGATTTTTCAGTTTTTCTTTTTTTAATAAATCTGCAAAATGTCAACAATGCTGTGTTTTTCTGTCAATATGGGGTGCTGTGTGTACATTAATGAGAAAAAAAATTAACTTACCTGAATTTATCAAATGGCTTCAATATAACAAAGAGTGAAAAATTTAGGGGTCTGAATACTTTCCGTACCCAACTGTATAAATACACATTTATTAAAAATATATATCAACATAGTATCAAATATAAAAAAATATATTACGAACTGCTTTACGTTAGTAAAGGATTCTCTCACATTTTATAACACTATAAATAATATACCGTTCTATCTTACAAACTGTATTTAGTTAATAACGTGGTACATTAATAATATATTTATAATATAATATCTAAAATATAAAAACTATATATTACCAACTGTATTTACATTAGTCAAATGATTCAATATACCATAATTTCTTTAAAAAATAAATAATAATATAGCAAATTATCTCTAAAATATTATAACTGATGTTAAACAAACTGAGATTACAGTAAGTAAAATGATTTTACAAGCCATAATTCATATGTTTTTACAATTATTTTTGGGGGTTTCATAAAAAAATGTGAATATTGAAGATATTGACAAGCAAGATGCTCTTCTAAGATCGTTTTGCTAAATTCTCAAATAAGTTATTACAAAGGTATTTCGAATTTTTTCTGAATTCGTCCATGACTGTGACTGGTCCTTACAAAGTGAAAAGTGCTAGTTTGCTTTCAATCTTTATTTTTCATTGAATTTCAATGCAATCTCAACTGTGCTATTGCTCTTTAAATAAGGCGGAGCAGTAGACCGATGAGCGCACTTGTGCCTCAAATTAAATACACAAACTAGCCCTTTGAAATATAATAAGCAGAATAGCAATAAGTGGGGAGTGGTTGGCCGAAGCTGCCTCTAATTTGTCCGTAATAATTAGAATTATAATTAAAAATCTATATTTTTTTAATAAATTAAATTTCTATTAAAGTTTTCTCAGTGTCCTTTATCCAGGTGTAAATTATTAATGTTATTATTTTTTATTATTAATATTATTAATTATTCCGGGGATTAAAGTGATACGGCGTAACCTCACGTGGTAACTGTTACTTTTCTCAGCGCTGTTAGGATGGACCAATCACAGTCGGTTGTGGTTAAGGAGTTTAAGAGTCATTTTATAGAGTTTGCTATGGGGGATTTCTATTTCTATGTTAGCTATTGATCTTTTGGAGTTAACAGATTCAAACGATTATACTCTTCCCCGCACAAATGTTTCCAGTAAGATAAAATGCTTTCTGAGATTTGAATGGGACTCAATGGAGGATTGTATTCGTGAGCCGCGAAGCGCCCCCTACAGGAACACCGCTCGAGTCTCAGAGAAACCGTTGCCAAGTCCGCGGTTTTCCCGCGGAATTGGGATACTTTAACACTGTTGTCACTGGTTGAAGCGAGCACAATAATGTGATAGTTAGCACATGGAATGCGAATTTTACCGGAGGAACCCTGCCAAAAACGTGTATTTTACGTGTATTTACACCCCGGAAAGCGAAAAGGCTAGTTTTGAGTAGCGATTGTGCGGGTTTTGTTGTGAAAACCTGGCAACCCGTTATGGGAAGTTCGGATCATTTTACCGACTCGGACCTTTGAGTCTCGTTCAGCAAAACGAACGAATCTTTTTTCGAGTCATTTCGTTCATTTTAGCAAAATATAATTAAAATGCTACGTGTTACTTCCCTAATACGTCTACTACTTACGCAAACGTTGATCACACTACAACTACTTGACTAATTCCAGTACAGAACCTATACGATGTTGCGCATGCGCGACTGAACGAATCACTCCCCGAGACGACTCGTTCTTCCCGAGTCACATTAAAGGTTCGTTCGTTCAAGAACGACCCAACACGGAGCGCCTGATGCCGCGGGGATTCCGCCTCTTTCCCCGCTCACAACATGGATTTCAACGTGAGGAAACTCGCTGCAGATGCTGGAATATTCTTTTCACGGGCTGTTCAGGTAAGAACGGGCCGTTTATGGATAAATGTAGGAGTTTAAACGCGGCTGTCAGAGTGTCGGTGACCGTTGATGTGCAGCGCGTGACGCCCGCATCAAACAAAACACGAAAACCGAGTTTCACAGATAAAATCACAAATGTACTTCTAGCCGAATTAAATCTAGTTTACAACATAATTCATATGGGTAATGTAGTGAATGTTTTAAAACGGCAGTTAAATGGTGATATCGATTGAATGAACCTGAGGCGTATTTAAATGTATTTGGCGGTTTGTAGTTAACTTTGGACGGTTAACTTAACGCTACTTTGGAAATGTAATAGGTTACAGATTACAAGTTACTCTATTTAAAATGTAATAAGTAGTGTAACTATTTCAATTACTTTATTAAAGTAATGTAACTGATTGCATTTGATTACTTTTTCTGCATCTTCTAAGCGAGTGTTTTCTAATCATTTTCAATCAATTAAACCAGGCAGGGTTAACATTACAGAAGTAACTTTGGAGAAAACAGTTAATCTTAAAAAAAAAAAAACTAAACTCCTGAAACATTGGTTAAGTGTGTGTGTGTGTGTGTGTGTGTGTGTGTGTGTGTGTTTGTGTGTGTTTGTGTGTGTGTGTGTGGTGTGTTGTGTGTGTGTGGTGTGTGTGTTGTGTGTGTGTCTTGTCTTTGTGTGTATGTTTGTGTGTGTGTGTGTGGGTGTTTGTGTTTGTGTGTGTGTGTGTTTTTTTTTTGTGTGTGTGTGTGTTTTTGTGTTTTTTGTGTGTTTGTGTGTGTGTGTGTTGTGTTTTGTGTGTGTTTGGGTGTGGTTTTTGTGTGTGTTTTGTGGTGTGTGTGTGTGTGTTTGTGGTGTTTTTGTGTGTTTTTGTGTGTGTTTTTGTGTGTGTGTGTGTGTGGTGTGTGTGTGTGTGTGTGTGTGTGTTTGTGTGTGTTTTTGTTTTTTTTTTTTTTTTTTTTTTTTTTGTGTTTGTGTGTGTTTTTGTGTGTGTCCTGTGTGTGTGTTTCTGTGTGCTGTCTGTGTCTGTGTGTGTGTGAGTTTGTGTGTGTGTGTGTTTGTGTTGTGTTTGTGTTGTGTTTGTGTGGTGTGTGTGTGTGTGGTGTGGTGTTTTTTGGTGTGTGTGTGTTTTTTTGTGTGTGTTTTGTGTGTGTGTGTGTTTTGTGTGTGTGTTTTTGTGTGTGTTTTTGTGTGTGTTTTTGTGTGTGTTTTTGTGGTGTTTTTGTGTGTGTGTTTGTGTGTGTTTGTTTTTTTTTTTTTTTTTTTTTGTGTTTTTTTGTGTGTGTGTGTGTTGTGTGTTTTGTGTGTGTGTGTTTGTGTGTGTGTGTTTGTGTGTGTGTGTGGTGTGTAGTGTTTGTGTGTGGTGTGTTTGTGTGTGTGTGTGTGAGAAAGTGTGTGTGTGTGTGTGTGTTTGTGTGTGTTGTGTGTGTGTATCTTCAGATGTAACCCCCTTTGTAATCTTTTACATTTTCATAAGTAACTGTAATTTAATTACACCTTTTTTTCTCAGTAACTGTAACAAATTACAGTTACATTTATTTTGTAATTACAGTTTTTTTTCAACTGCTTGCACACTTTTTCAAAACTTTGCCTCTTTTTTTTTCAAAACTTAACACACAAATCCAATAATTGCACACACAAAATACAAAATGCATCACATCTCTTGCAAAATGAAACACTTCATTCAAAATATCACAAACACATCTCAAAAACAAACATTTGTCTGCTTGCAAACACGTTGCCCTTATGCTGGGCGTTACGAAACAAATTTAAATACTCACTTTATTTTTCTAAATTATACCGGTTTCACGGTACATGACGTTATTTTTTTTTTCATGCATGACCGGGTGTTAACCCGTATATTTTCTACTGATTGAGAGAGGAATTACTGCAGTATATTGACTTAGAATGCCTTGTTTTACTGTCATGATGAGTGAAATTGAATATTGTCAAAAAGTACCACACTATATAGTGACCCCTTTTAATACATGTTAACCAGTAGTCACTCTCATTTATAATCGCGGCACCGTCTGATAAAATCAACATGCATCTACACTAAAGAGCAGCTATGCGGTTGTTTTGGCCATATTACTTTTTTGTCTCATGCAGCGCACTGCCTGCATCTGAGTAATAAACTAAAAACAACAACAAACCAAAGTGGCTGTGATATAAAGCGAACTATCATATTAAATTCCAAACAATCAGTAAGCGACAGGTGCTAGGAAACCCTGTTTTGTACTCATTTATTGACGAGACGGCTGCGGTGCTATCTCTTCCTCGTTTTCGAGAACCAGATTAGCTCCTACTCCGGAGAGGGTCTAACCAGCACAACTGGTACTAATCGTGGTGTAAGTAGACATTGATTGGCCAAACGGGTACGAAAAAGCCCTCACCCACCCTGATTTAAAACGCTGTGTAAACATACTGTAAACATTGTGTCAACTTATTTCGCAAGTATGGAGAATAGCGATAGATGGACGGACGCTGAAGTCCAGGCACTTGTAGCAAATGTAGCACTGTCAGTTGTCGTTGGAGATTCTTAGTCCTCCTTGCGTTCTTTCAAATCACTTACGTTACGGCGACTTTCATGTCCATTTGTGAAACCACGCGAGACCCAACCCAAACACACAGCTGGCTCCTCTCACAGCGTCCTCCATCCTCCCTGTTGTTTAACGTTTTTTTCTTTGTTTTCCGTGTTGACGGCGCACACTAAATGACGTCGGCTTGTCGACCGGTTTTCCTATACACACTGTCGGTGGCGAATGCACCCTTTAAATGGTACTGGCAATAGTTTCGCGCAAATCGTCCCAGTACTTATTACGGTATATTTAGTTCTGGAACAAGAGCGTGCGAAAGGCCCTTAGTCACACATACAGCTGTGCCCCACTCACCACATTTGCAACAGTGAAATGGACCTCTTCAAACAGTGTCGCATTCCAACGTGTTTCGCTACATACACCGTATTGCGGTATTTTAAAAATTCATATCATAACAAAAATAAACACCGGTATTCCGGTTGACCGGTATACCGCCCAGCACTATTGCACATATATTGTTTTTTTGGAATATCATATACACCATTTATTTCAACCTAAAGCTCTCTTTTTTCCCAACCAATGAGCTACTTATGTACATTTCTCTCACGATTGAAAGTAATTGGCATAGAGGGTGACAAATTCATTGTAAACCAAAAGCAGATGGTGAACCAAACTTTTTTTTTTTTAACTGTAGCATTTGTTGTTGTGTACAGTATTACACAGGACAAAAGGAAAGAAATACATCCACCATGTGTAGTTGTGTAGATGTGTATTTATAGGCCTATTCTAAAGCCATGATTGCTTGGTGGTAAGTAAAGCAATGAGTGTTTGCACGTGTGAGGAGTTAGTGTCACACTGTTGGATTTTTGTGGCATTTTGATTGTTTGTGTTTGAAAAGGAATCAATATACGTCCTAATAGTTTTTATAAATTGAAAACTGAAGTCAAAGCTGAGATTATTGTATGGTTTTGCAGACTTGTGTTTGGTTCTGGTGGTTTGAGTGTCCAGGTTTTCAGAACTTGTGTGCCCAGTCTATATTCGTGTGTAAGCCGTTAAACCAACTGTAAATTACGTAATGCAGTTACATGTAACTAGTTACTCCCCAACACTGACTGTTTGTTATTATTTTTTTAATGCGTTTGCTCTCAGGAATATGACCGATTCTTGTTGATCGTGTGACTTCTGCTTCAGTTTACAGAGAGAAACCTGGGTACAAGGCTGCTAGACCGAGCTGGACACTCACTTTGAGAATCTGCTGTCCAGAGCTGACTGCACCAAAAACTGGACCGAGAAAATCTACCGACAGACTGAAGTTGTGCTTCAGCCAAACCCTGGTGAGCAGGTGCTCGTGACCTGGACACACCTGATATATAAGGGTGATACTTCAGGGCACTTTGGACTACTTCTGTGAGCTGTGTTTCATCAGGGGCACCTTGAACATGTTCTGGAGTATAATATCTGATCAAGGCTTTGATCGAACATCAACTACTGTGTGTGATGATAATGACATTATTCAGCTCTTTTGGAGAAAAGAGATTGTTTATTAAATAAAATTCTCCATTTTGCTGATGCCCCCCAATCAATGCTTTATCGATTTATATCAAATCTAAATAAACTATTATCTATATCTATATTATTTAATATAACTTTAAGTTATTATATTACTTTATAATTGATATATAACTTATCTACTATAAGTATTTTGATTACTTGAATACTAATATTAAATATATTTAATGCCAAATGAATATCTAAGTCTAGAAAGTGAACAAGCTCAAATACAGAAATTAGAGCAAAGTTTCAATACATTTTTGGAAATTAAAACAGAATGAATAAAATGTTTTTTAATATATCCGTCCATTAACTCTTTCCTCCCAGCGTTTTTGAAAAAGTTGCCAGAGCCAAAACCCGCCCGCATTTTTGATCGTTTTTTCTCAAAAATGTCAGGCCTCCGAGAATATTTTGTTGTATGAATATATGAACATATCAAAATAAAGAACAGAGCCTCTACTTAAAAAATAAAATAAAATAAAAAATAAAAAAAATTTTTATTCTAGCTTCAGTTCTGTTTTTTTTATCAACACTTGAAATGATTAAAGTTCCATAGAAAAAAAGCACATTTTGAGCAAAGCGAAACATCGCTTTTTATCAAGACCACCTCTGATCATAATTCAGTTTATGGAATCAAAGCCTAGATGCAGTAGATGCTTCCATCAACACCCCAACTTCAGAGTCCGTTACACTTCTGATCAACAGTTCACATCTGTAACATTAGGCAGTTTTCCTTATCTGTTTCTTGTTGATGATCGCGGGGGGACTCTTTTTTTTCTGGACTCCTTTTTTAATGGTTACATTTTATTAATCAAAAAGCATTTCTAATTAATTAAAATCATGAAACTTAAAACAATTTAACATCAATTTAATAAAAGTTTAACAATATTCCATGTTTACGGCCCTATGAAATTTTTTTTTTTTTCCAACCTTATGTTTTATTGAAACCAAATTCTGTTTTAGCATTATTTGAAAGCATAAAACAAGTTTAATTTATTCTTACAATAGCCTTATGATTGTTTGCTCAGAAATTGTGTATTTACATTTTTTTAAGGCATAAAACATTAATTTAATTTATATTTTAATTAATGAAAATTAAACAAATTAATTTTGGGGGGAAATAAAGGTAATTTAATATTACAATTAAAACATTGAAAAAATATTGTATGCTTATTCCTTAAAAATAAGGTTTTAATAATTTTAGTAGTAGCAGCCTGTTACGTACATTCTACTCAACAATAGTAATATATTTCTGGCACAATGTCTTCAAGTTGAACCAAACTTTTATTTTGACGGGTTGCTGTGAATACCATTACATTTTGTGTGTATGACATGATGATAGTTTTACTCAAAAGAAACAGTAAAATGTTCATGAAGTGACTCTCAGAGCAGTTCTGGAGTTGCTCGTGTGTTTATGTCCTCATTGAGACGGCAGACGCTGAAATCACCGCGAGCGTCACGCGCGCTTCAGTATAGTACTACACAAAACCGCGCGTGTGCGCCATTCATTAACACAGAGACACACAGAATTCATATTTAAATATTGTTTTTGCGGCTTAATATTTACAAATACTAGAGGGAGTGGGCTCACGTGTGTGTGTGTGTGCGCGCATCGGGCGGAACTTCGCTGTGCGTGATACAGAGAGCGCGACCATAACGTAGAGACCGAAATTACATGCCGTCGTGTGAATAAGATAAATAACATAAGGCTATTTAGTCTGCTTAATAAAAGAACAAGGTTCTATAGGAAAGGTAACTTTAAATGTCTTCTGTTGTGATCTGGCGCTATAGATAAAATATAATTAAATAAAATTTACTTGACCTTCAAGGGGGGTGGGGGGTGCCGTTGGGGGGGCGGGCCGCCCCCCCTAAAATAATGGCAGGGGAAACACGGCATACTATGAGATCACTTGTTTCTGCGTCTTCCTCGCCTGTGTTTTTGATCGGGTGATTGTGGACTCATTCAGGAGATGCGTAATAGCACCCCCGAGCGTATAACAGTGAAAACACAGAAAATGATGTGTTTTCGGGGAAGGGTTACATTAAAAAACTCAAATTCTCAAATAATGACCAGTTTTGGAAATGATCCCTAATAAATTATGCTTTCATCCGAATGTACAATTTCTCATCACAAAACAAATAAGAATATAGATAATTTTAGAAAGATAAAGTGTGATCATCATGACCTTCAGCTGTGTGTGAGTAGATGTGTGTGTGTGTGGGTGGTGTGTGTGTTATATATATTATATCTATATATGTATTTCGGTATGTGTGTTTTTATAACAAATTTTACAACTTTTTTTTTATTTTTATATAGAGTATTTTATAAATAATTTAATCTTATCCGTGTAAAGATATTTAATATATAGCTTTGTGTATATTATTAACTTGTAAATATCTAAAGAAAAATCTAGTAAAGAACAAGCCAAAATAGAGAAATTAGGGCAAATTTAATTTTCTTTCAACACTTAAAAAAAAAGTTAGAAAAATTAAAAGAATTAATTAAAATTTAGCACTCTAATCATATCCTTTCAAACTATATTTAGTTAGTGAATTCATCCATTTATTAAGATATTCTACTATTTTCTTTAAAACTATAATTTATTTATTTAAATAAAAAAAAGATCCTAGGGGCTGACAAAACATCCTCTAATTAAAGACTTCCAAATGTATTTATGTGTGTCCAAGTAAAGGTCCTTTAAAAAACTACAAAGTGCTGAAGTATGTTATTTTTGCACCACAAAAATCATTGCCATCGTGATTTTTCCTTTAGTTTGTTAAAAGTGTCTAGTCATGGCTGCATGTCTCTGTCTAGTGTTGGAAGGTGGTTTTGATGTTGCTTTATTTGTCTGTTTGTGTGCCAGGGGCTCGCATCGAAGAGTTCCTGTTTGAAAAGCTTGACCGGAAGGTTCCACCGCGGCCCACTAATGGAGATATCTTAGGCCAGTTCATGCTGGAGGCAGCGAAGGAGTTTGGACCGGGAACCCCATACGGTAAGACTCAGAAATCTGTCTGATAATATTCATTAGGGGTGATAATATCGTAATTGCTGTTTTAACGATGTGCGAGCAGACATTATCGAGTATGTCACTCACTTCACAAAAAAAACGAAAAACAAAACTTGAGTCCAAAAGCATTCACTGCATGATAAAGCCTATTATAATATAGTTCAAATGCCCCTATAGTATCTGTATGGGTTTTTGTTCTATATATTTATAAGATATTGTATAGTTAAGTAATGTCACACAAGCAACAGTGCCGTTTTCCTAAATATTAGATTAAATATAATTTATCCATGATAGGCCTAAACCATCCAAGGTACCAGCATAAAACCACACTCCGCAAAATATCAATTAATTATCGTTATCGAAAAAAATCCCCCAAAATATTGAGATCTCACACCTAGAGCTGCACGATTAATCGTTAAAAGATCACGATCTCGATTCAGACAACCACACGATCTCATTTCTAAATGACAACGATTCTCCCGTGTCTATTAAACCTTTGACAAAGTCTTACCGGATCATTCAAACCTGTGTTCACACTGCCGCTGACACAGAGAGCAGTTACCATGTTTGGTTAAGAAACAGCTTCACAAACAGTCTTTTCAACTACACAGTATTATTTCTGTCGTACATTCATTCATATTATCCCAGAAATACTGGGATGAAAGTTTATCATTCAGATATAAACATTGATGTCTATGGTAGCGTGACCAAAATAGAGCAAGTCCGAGTTTGAAAGTAACTGCCACATAACGTTTGTCGATTGCATTGTTTCGCCGAAACACTAGGTGGCGAAAGTGACTTAATTTATAATTGAATGAATCATTTATTCAAGAGAATCGTTCAAAAACGCTGATTCATCCAGTAGGTTTATGAGTGAGTCGTTGAATCATTGATTCAAACAACTTTTTCATAATTTAAATATTAAATTGGTGTATTAAATATATTATATATACACTACCAGTCAAAAGTTTTTGAACTGTAAGATTTTTTTTTTTATTTTAAAGAAGTCTCTTCTGCTCACCAAGCCTGCATTTATTTGATCCAAAGTACAGCAAAAACAGTAAAATAACCTGTCTATGTGAATTATTTTACAAATGTAATATATTCCTTTATTTTCACATTTATCTGAAATAGAAATCTTTTTTAACATCATAAATGTCTTTACTATCACTTTTGATCAGTTTTTTTTTTTTGGTGTTGTGTGTAACGGATCGCTTTCTAACTAAAAGTATGAGTTAATACCCCCCCTCAAAAAAAAAAAATTGACTCCAAGCTTTTGAATGATAGTGTATACTGTTACAAAAGCTTTTTATTTCAGATGGATGCTGATCTTTCTATTCATCAAAGAATCCTGAAAAATGTACTCGAGTGTTTTAAATATTTATAATCAATAATAATAAATTTCTTGAACAGCATGTCACATATTAGAATGATTTCTGAAGTGATCATGTGACTCTGAAGACTGGAGTTATGTTGCTGAAAATTCAGCTTTGCATGACATGAATAAATTATATTTTAAAATATATTTCATATAGAAAGCAGTTATTTTAAATAGTAAAATATTTCACAGTATTACTGCTTTTGCTGTATTTTGTATCAAATAAATGCAGGTTTGGTGAACAGAAGAGAATTCTTTAAACAACATAAAAAAATCTTACTGTTCACCATCTTTTGACTGGTAGTGTATAGTAACATGTTTAATACTTTCCCATTCAAATTAATTCCACACTTTTAAAAATAGACTGTCCGGCAATCTTATTTTGCCACACATTATTTTGTTTATGTTCGAAATCGTGGAGAATCGTGATCTCTATATTGAGACAAAAAAAATTGTGAATTCTCAATTGATCCTGAATCGTGCAGCTCTACTCCCACCCCTATTCACCTTTCATTCATTTATTTACATATTTTATTTTTTTTTGTGGTGTCAGAATTTTTTTTTTCAGTACTTTTGCATCTTTTTAAACCTCAGCATTGGATTGTCTGTGTGCATTTTTGGCAGAAAAAGTCTGCCAAGAGTAAACGCTTGATTTATTTTGTCTGTAAGCTGAACTCCGCCCGGTCGAGGACAAATCCATTGATTTGGTTCTCAAATGATGTCCTTAATCTAATTCAATCCACTGCAGTAACATTAAGAGCCACTGTCTGTTTGTTATCCTAAAGCTTCTTTTGTAGATATAATATGAAAAGGTTAGCAAGTGTTTTGCTCTTTAAATGGTGGAATAATTCAACGGCACCGACTGCGATGTTGAAGTTTTTCAGTGTGATTGGATTGATTTTGCAGTCTCTGATGGTTTTTCCCTGCAGGCTGTGTGGAAGCAGCCAAACCAATAAATCTAATTGCATTTTCCTTTCTGTTCCCCATCGGAGTGATGTCAGAGGTCACAGCAGTCTGTGATGTCATTTCCTGGCCAGCATTCTTCCACAGAGGTTTTCCCCTTTATAACCTTGTCCAGTTGATTTTTTTGTTGTTGTTGTTTTTCTTGACTCTTACATAATTAAATTGACCTAACTGTGCTCCACTCATTTTTATCAATATTAATAAGCCTAATACTCAGAAACTATCATATTAAAGCTCTACTTTCATGGTTTTATACCAGACATTGGATGCATTTTATGCTTTCTGAGCTATTAGAAAGTCATTCTAGAAAACACATTCATCAAAGCAGTGGTTAGTAATGAGCCTCTTGCAATCAAAACAAGACCTGTGACCCGTTTTTTGAGTTTCAGGTCTGTTTTGATCGGGTTGCACACAGCTGGGAAGAAAAAAACATTGCTAAATGCAAATAAAACTGAATTAAAGTTGATTATTAAAATTCAAGAATGAAATTAAGCATACATTTGTGCAGAAAAGAAATATACTTATTGATGTTATGGGAGAACACTTCTCGTATCATCTGTTATTAATGTCAAAGCCTCAAAGGTCAGTAATTTGGTCTTAAATTCATCTGTCGCTATGAACAAAACCACAGTAAACGCATGTAAAAGAAAATATGATCCTTTTTAGAAAGTATATTATTTATCTCCAACCAGTGTTATTTTAGTATCATTAATACACTATTATAGTTTTTATTAATATTATGAATCAGTTTTTATTTTTAGATTTTCAGTTTTTATTTTAATTTTAGTAATTTTGTTGTGTTTTTGTCTTTTTTTATAAATATGTACATAGTTTTTTTTATTAACTTTTATTATTAAAACTATAATTATTTTAGTGCATCAAGTTAAACTAAATGAAAATGAGGAATGATGCTTTGGCAACAAATTAAGTTTATTTCAAATAAAGTTTATTTTATTTCAAGTGACGTAAATGGTTTTTTAATGGTTTTAGTTACAAAAAAATCAAGAAAAAATAGTAACAGCTACATCCACTTGATCTGCATACGTATATTCACATATGGCGATATACTGCTTGGAAAATGTAACTAATTATCACCCCAGCTCTAATCTGCTAAATGCAACTATAAGGCATGAAGATATTATGATGATATTAAACATTTTCAGCATGATGTTTTGTAAAGCTGCTTTGAAACGATGTGTATTTTGAAAAGCGCTATACAAATACATTTGACTCGACTACATTACATTTGGGTTGGTATGGATAATATTAGTTAACAGCCAATAATAAATTAATAAAATATGGATTCCAGTGCTGAATTTGATTCCCTATGATAAATGCTTTTATTGCTGTGATTGGTTGCCACAGATAGCACAGATAATAGATGCATTGAGTGAAGAGAGAACTGTGCACTTCTTGTTTGTCTGTTCTCAAACTAAAGTGCACTTAGTGGTTTTAAATGGCTTATTATCGTCCCGTGGCTGACCACATGCTTTTAGGATGGGCTGTAGTGTCAGTCAGTGGAAATACACAGTTTATCTCTGTAAGTACTGGACCAGTGCAGCCTGTCTAAAGTATAGAAAAACAGCATTAAAGTGTCTATTTGTAAAATTAATGGATGAGATTTAGTAGATTAACTTTTGACTGCATTTGCTGTAGGCCATTAATTATGTTACTTACGTTGAGAAAGCATGCTAGTTTTCACGTAAATACATTTAAAAGGTGTCCAAATGTCTAAAATCACTACTGAAAATGCTTTTCTTTTGAATTTCTCTAATAACAATTTCAGAATGTCTCATTTGGTGTGTCTTTCTTTCCCTTTAATGGAGCTCCATGAACAAAACTTGACGATCATGTTCTCCAGCATGATTTGAAATGATCCAAAGAGCTACATGAACATTGACCGTCTGTACAAAGAGTGACATGATGATCAATGACACTTGCATGATTTACATTTGATTAGTTAGTAGATCAGAAAGTCTTCTGTATTTTGCCTCATAACTTTCTTGCTTCACTTTTCCCAAAATCCTTAAACTGTATTTACAGGTTTAAATGAGATTTCCGTGTGGTTTCAGACATTTGGACCACCTTTTTTCTGTTCTACCATAGATAAATAAATAAAGGAAGTATGGTGATTTTTGAAGTCGAGCCTAACAGAAAAGAGCTTGAGGCAACTCAGTGAAGTTTTGCAGTTAAAATCACAGTCTGTCGTGTAAAGAGAGGCGTTAATTATTGATTCGGTGGGCGGAACAACTGCTGTAACGTGTCTGAATGATATCCAATACTTTTTGCGGTGCTGATTTAAAAAATAGTGCCCGTTTTGCTTGAGCACATCATACTTTCTCATGAAATATGATGTATTTTGTAGCATTTTTGCTTTCGTCAACCGTTTGTAAGGTGAAGATGTCTTAAATTATACCTTAATCAGCATAAAAGCTGAACACAGGCATGATTAATGTCTTTCTTTGTTCAATTGTCAGCCCATTTTCACATCTATGATTCTGAAGACATTTTATGACTATAATCATGATTTCCGCTCTTTTTCTGCTCTGTTGCACATTGTATGTTAAATTATACATTCTAGTGGTCGACCGATATTGGTTTTTTGACTGCCGATATCTTGGAAAGCAGGGTGGCCGATGGACCAATAGAACGCCGTTATAATTTTTATATATTTTATTTAATATTTAAGAAATTGAAATCATTTGGAAATGGATAAAAAAAATAAATGTGTAAAAAAGCATACTACCTTGCTTTAGTTTTTTCAAATAAAGCCAAGGTAAAACTCATTTTACATACAGCACACAGTGAAAATGATATGAATAGGACAGTGGGCAAATGCATAAAGCGCAGCATAATTTAAAAATCACAAATTTAATGTTTAAAGCATTCAATTTGCACGGACGAACGTAACGCAGAGAAATTGAGATTCATTTTGACGACCAAAATAAAAAATAAGCATGAAACCAAAATTTTAAAACGCAAGTAAAATGATATTGCACAAAATTTAAAAATGAAAAGCAAAGTTTCAGAATAGCAAACAATGGTCACGGATCCAAAAATAATAAGTGTAAATCTAAAATTTTATAATGCATTAAAAAAAATAATAAGCATGAAACAAAACTTTAAACACATTTAAAATCATATTGCACAAAACTGAAATATGAATGCAAAATTATCCGAATTGCACACAAAAATCATGTTTTCCTTGGTTATATTTATCTGTTTTTTGTGCTCTCAGACATTTTCTGCACATATTTTTATTTTTTGTATGCTTATGCTGTTTTCCCTGTGCTCTTTATCCACGTTCTGCGCTTCATGTAGGGCTGGACGATATGGCCAAAATTTATATCACGATATATTTCTTAATTTCGGTCGATACGATATAATTCCGATATCGATATGAACACTATTAAAAAAAAGCCTCATAAAAACTACCAAGAACACCCATAACAGATGTCTGTACCTAAAAACTTCTGAAAAAAATATTTTCCAAGTCTATGAAACCGACTCTAGAAAAATATATTAATATTTTAGGAAATAAATAAATAGATTCACCGTTATGGGGATGTTAGGACTTCATGCAACAAGAATGTGAATATCACTGTCAAATAAAATATCAGACTCGCCTTAGTAATAGTAATATTAATATTTTTTACTCAAACTATAGGCTAACATACCAGTCAAAAGTTTTTGAACAGTAAGTTTTTAATGTTTTTTTTAAAAATCCTTATGTCACCCAAGCCTGCATGTTTTGACCAAAAACAGCAAAAATAGATAACATGTTGGAAATATGTTACTATTTAAAATAACGGTTTCTATTTGAAAATATAATTTATTACTGTGATTCAAAGCAGAGCTTTAGAATCATTCTTCAGTGTCACATGATTCTTCAGAACTCATTCTAATATTCTGATTTGGTGCTCAAAAAAACATTTATTATTATGATGTTGAAAACAGCGGAGTAGATTTTTTTCAGGTTCCTTTGATGAATAGAAAGTTCAGAAGAACAGCATTTATCTGAAATAGAAATCTTTTGTAACATTATAAATGTCTTTATCATCACTCTTGATCAATTTAAAACATCCTTGCTAAGTGAAAGTAATAATTTCTATAATATAAATTTTAAAAAGAGCTTTGGAATGGAATAGTGCAATGTTACAAAAGCTTTTTATTTCAGATAAATGCTGATCTTTGGATCTTTTTATTCAAAGAATCCTGAAAAAATTTACTCCACTGTTTTAAATATTGATAATCAGCAAATCAGCATAGAATGATTTCTGAAGGATCATGTGACACTGAAGACTGGAGTAATGATGCTGAAAATCAGCTTTGCCCTTACAGAAATAAATGACATTTAAAATATATTCTTTTTTTTTTTTTTTTTTTTTTGGTATATTTCAATAGAAGCAGTTATTTTAAATAGAAAATAATATTTCAAAATGTTACTGCTTTTGGTGCATTTTGGATCAAATAAATGCAGGACTGGTGAGCAGAAGAGAATTATTTAAGAAACATTAAAAATCAACAGTTCAAAAACCTTTGACTGGTAGTATAGGCTGATTATTCTTATAGATTGAAAACGTGCATTAACAGGAACGAGTATGCAACATGCTCGAGTGCTTCGCAGAAAAAATAATAGAGGAACATCAAAAGCAGGTTGTGGAAAGGGGTTATTATGAAAACGCAAACGGATTGATCTGGCAGAGAGGCGCTGTGGAGCGGTAAAAATAGCGGTTTTCCCGGTAATGCTGTACACAAAGCAGCGCTCCACTCATGAACGCTGCTTTTTCAGATGAAAATGCCATCAAAATTTTTTTTGAAGACAGTCGGTTCCCTTCAGAGATCCATTCATATAAAACACCCGCGACGCGATTTTGAAACGTGCAATGCTCATGTTTATTCAAACGCCACAAATAAATCAATGCATGGGAAACTGGTAAAGTATATCGAAATATCGGAAATGTGTTTAAAAATCATATCACCGTTATTGAAAAAAATTATATCGCGATACATATTGATATTGAATTATTGTCCAGCCCTACTTTCATGTAAATCAGGGAGGGCTAAAACATCATCATTGGTCCACTAGTTCTAGATTGACCGCTCCTCCTCTAGCCAATCAGTCGAAGAGGGGCGGTGACGTCACTCCAATGCGCCTCATTACTGCCGATGCTCAGTGTTCTGTTGAAATGGACAACTGTCGGCTGGGAAACATCTTTCCATACAGGACACCATTATATGTGTCTGCCTGTCACTGCTGTATGCCTACCTGGCGATCCGTTAACATTAAATGAGTAAATCGGTAAATACATTTTTAATTAATGTAATGTTTTTGCTTTGAAAATGATAGTGCTACAGAGTAGACAGTTACAGAGGCCAGGTGGATTTGATATACACAATGGTCCTGTGAGGCACGACATTTCGTTCCACTGTATGTCCTCACATGCAGCAGAATGACAATAAAGCTCAACTTGAACTTGATTTATTTGCGTGTTGTTTATTTGCATAGCGACATATATACAGTGGGGAAAAAAAGGATTTAGTCAGCCACCAATTGTGCAAGTTCCCCCACTAAAAAAGATGAGAGAGGCCTGTAATTTCATCATAGGTATACCTCAACTATGAGAGACAAAATGAGAAAAAAAATCAGAAAATCACATTGTAGGATTTTAAAGAATTAATTGGTAAATTCCTGGGTAAAATAAGTATTTGGTCACCTACAAAAAAAAGCAAGATTTCTGGCTCTCACAGACATGTAACTTCTTCTTTAAGAGGCTCCTCTGTCCTCAACTCGTTACCTGTATTAATGGCATCCGTTTTGAACTCGTTATCAGTATAAAAGACAACTGTCCACAACCTCAAACAGTCACACTCCAAACTCCACATTGGCCAAGACCAAAGAGCTGTCAAAGACACCAGAAACAAAATTGTAGACCTGCACCAGGCTGGGAAGAATGAATCTGCAATAGGTAAGCAGCTTGATGAGAAGAAATCAACTGTGGGAGCAATTATAGAAAATGGAAGACATACAAGACCACTGATAATCTTCCTCGATCTGGGGCTCTACGCAAGATCTCACCCCGTGGGGTAAAAATGACCACAAGAACTGTGAGCAAAAATCCCAAAACCACACGGGGGACCTAGTGAATGACATGCAGAGAGCTGGGACCAAAGTAACAAAAGCTACCATCAGTAACACACTGCGCCAGGGACTCAAATCCTGCAGTGCCAGACGTGTTCCACTGCTTAAGCCAGTACATGTCCAGGCCCGTCTGAAGTTTGCTAGAGAGCATTTGGATGATCCAGAAGAGGATTGGGAGAATGTCATATGGTCAGATGAAACCAAAATAGAACTTTTTGGTAAAAACTCAACTTGTCGTGTTTGGAGGAGAAAGAAAGCTGAGTTGCATCCAAAGAACACCATAACTACTGAGAAGCATGGGGGTGGAAACATCATGCATTGGGACTGTTTTTCTGCAAAGGGACCAGAACGACTGATCCGTGTAAACGAAAGAATGAATGGGGCCATGTATCGGGAGAATTTGAGTGAAAACCTACTTCCATCAGCAAGGGCATTGAAGATAAAACATGGCTGGGTCTTTCAGCATGACAATGATCCCAAACACACCGCCCGGGCAACGAAGAGTGGCTTCGTAAGAAGCATTTCAAGGTACTGGAGTGGCCTAGCCAGTCTCCAGATCTCCACCCCATAGAAAATCTTTGGAGGGAGAAAATCCATGTTGCCCAGCGACAGCCCCAAAACATAACTGCTCTAGAGGAGATCTGCATGGAGGAATGGGCCAAAATACCAGCAACAGTGTGTGAAAAACCTTGTGAAGACTTACAGAAAAACGTTTGACCTCTGTCATTGCCAACAAAGGGTATATAACAAAGTATTGAGATTAAATTTTGTTATTGACAAATACTTATTTTCCACCATAATTTACAAATAAATTCTTTAAAAATCCTACAATGTGATTTTCTGGATTTTTTTTTCTCATTTTGTCTCTCATAGTTGAGGTATACCTATGATGAAAATTACAGGCCTCTCTCATCTTTTTAAGTGGGAGAACTTGCACAATTGGTGGCTGACTAAATACTTTTTTGCCCCACTGTAATTGCCTAACACTATCATATTAATGTTTCAAATACATAGTTATACATAACAACAATATGAAAGTAAAACAGCCAGCAGGCGGCAGCAAGTATCTTTAGAGTAAGACATTAAATCATTAATTCAAACGGCAGATTCATTCAGTGAGGAATAAAGCGAATCATTCAATACGAAAGGCTGCTTGTTGCTTGTAGAGGACACTGTTCTGCTGTGGCTATGTTTGGACTCTTTGTCGAAATAGAGCAAAATGAGAAAATAGTTACTATTAATAGTAAACTCACTCAAAATATACTTCTTGTTATATTGATAAAAGTAAAAGTACCATTACCTTCCAAAAAAAATGTAGTGCGAGTAGAGTAAAAGTACTTGTCCAAAAAACTATTGAGTAAGAGTAAAAGAGTAGCCTATTTAAAAGTACTCGTGAGTATTGAGTAGTGAGTACTGAGCGGTGGATTCTACCCCCTCATAATAAACGCTGTACACCGCAATTGATACATTTGAAAAACGTTGTACATTCTGTAATTCACATTCTTATTTGTCAAAGAATGAAGAGTATCTATCATCCAGCTGTTTTAATTTTGACTGCCAACTCTTTAAAATACATCAAAACAGCACAGAAACAGTATTCAGTTGAAGAAAAGATTAAAGTTATTCTCAGTACAATCATCCCCATTTAAATCATAAAGTTTGAAAAAAAATAGATTTAAAATCATGTGTAAAGCCACTGAGACAGCACGCTGCTGTTGCACATAAAATAATGTTTAGAACAGTGCAAATACAAACAAACACCATTAGAAACTCATAGCTCAGCATCACACACCATGATATGGGTCAAAATGGTGTCCTTAATAAGAGCCCATTTCTCTCCAAAACGGTGCCAGTTTTAGCGTTTTTGCAATAAAGAAATAAAAATAACTCAACTTGATAATTTGTTACAATTTTAACATAAATGCACATTGTTCTAGAAGGATGGCAAATGCATGCCATACCTTTTACACATTTACTCGAATTGTTATGCTGATAATACAATTTGTAAAGAAAAATGCATTAAATAGCAAAGTATCTCTGGGGAGACTTTTTCAAAGGAAAACACACACACACACACGGTGGATCAGCAGCATCCACAACTGAACGAACAAAAAAGTGGTGACTTGAAAATGTTTATTAGCGAGTGCACTGCTAATGAAGGCGGAGTGATAATGGATTTTAAAAAAAAACAATTTATTACGAGCTGCGTTTTAGAACATCACGCGCTGGACAGATGCAGTAGCCATATTAACGTCACGGGTCATACAATTAAGGTTGCGATTGGTGCTCAATCTTGTGTGTCCAAACACACTTTTTACAGCGCGCATCACCCACGATCAAAATCATCAAAAGTCAACAGTTCCACAGCAACAAGGGACTACCAAGTGACTGGTGCAGACGAACGCCGAGAGAAAGACGAGGCGTCTCGTAGTGAGTGGAAATCTTTCCGAAACGTGGCCTGAGGGTTAACCAACGATGCATACCCGCAACCTCACACAATTTTCAGGCCGTGTAGATAGGCAAGCATAGCATATATACAAATCATTTAGTAAGAAGAAATCCGAAATTTACCTTAACATATTTAGTTAGATGCGACTGAATTGATGCTTGAAGATTGCACTTCCAGCAGCCATGATAAACAGTAGGTTAAAGTTTTCTATGCACAGTTTGATTTGACAAAAGTCACGAGACCCATTACTCTCTATCCAATCACGTTGATAGATAAAAATAAAATTAAAATAAGCATATAACGACCACAAACGGAGGAAAATAGAGGAGTAAAAATACCGATACATCACTTAAAATGTACTAAAGTAAAAGTAAAAGTACACAATTTTTTAACTACTCAAAGTACAAAAAAAATTTAATGATTAAAAAAACTGCTTAATTACTGTAACGTTAGTATTTTGTAATTCGTTACTTCACACCCCTGGTCACCAATACCTTTTTGTATGTTTAGTTGTCTCATTTACTTTGATGATGAAGAGGCTGCAATGTAAAGTTTGCAATGCTAGAACTGATTATGTTGTGTGCGCACGGGAGGCGCCGCTGTTCTGGCGATTTGTGCTACCCTGTCAGATTTTACTACCTCCCATTAAAACAGATGGTAGCATAACTCGATAACGAAAAGTGCTACCCTTCAGATTTGGCTTCCAGGCCAGCATTATATTAATTAGGTGTGAGGCTTTATTAACATGCACACCTACCCCAACCCTAAACCTACCCATACAGTAGGATAAATACAGTGTTGGTAGCATAATCTGATAGGTAGCATTATTTGTCAGAACACCGGCGCGAACACTTGGGTTACTCGCATCAGTGGAAAGATGTGATATCCGTCAGATAGGAGCAAGACATCATTCAAAACAATCTCTTTTTTTATCTGTTCCTTCAAAATAACAGTGAAAAGTTGTACTTTTGTAAAATAAAGAAAACATACAAAATGCACTTTCCGTCTCTGTGAACCTCTTCCTGAAATGAAGAAAAACTCAGCGATACTTTCTAACATTATACTTGTCACACAGAATGAGAAATATATTTATAGAAACCTTGAAGTGCCCGCTTTTACCTGTTTACATTTTGCTTATTTGACAATAAATGCATTATATAAGTCACTTTGGAATAAAAATCATAGCACATTTCAGAAGAGAAGAAATGCAACGTGTAGTCCGGAAAATACAGTAAGCCCCCTGGCTTTGGGTCCGAAACGGACCCCAGTTTGAAAACCTGCTCTTACTCATATTATCCTCTCTTAACAGTAATAACCATAACAAGACTTCTAATCAGTCAGGTAAAGGCGAGCCAGGCACATCAGTCACTTCGCGAGGCCGGTGCATTTAGTGGCTGATCCCTTTCAGCTCATTTAATGTTAACGGATCGTCAGGTAGGCGTACAGCAGTGACAGACCGACACATATAACGGTGTTCTGTATGGAAAAATGTTTCCCAGCTGACAGTTGTCCATATTAACCTGTACAAGTAAACAGAACACTGAGCATCGGCAGTAATGAGGCGCATTGGAGTGACGTTTTTTTTGTTTTCCCCCCCCCACCCAAACCGCCCCCTCTTCGACTGATGGTTAGAGGAGAAGGAGCGTTCAATCTAGAACTAGTGGACCCAATAGGGCCTTTCGCACAGCGGGAACCTTTTCATAGTACCAGAATTAATTGTGGAACTACCCACTTTTTGGCTTTTTTGCACCGCCTGAACTGGGTGCGATTTTAGTACTGGACTGCTTTTTTCGAGAACCAAATTAACTCCTACTCCAGAGTAGGGTCTAATCAGCACAACTGGTACTAATCGTGAAGTAAGTAGACATTGATTGGCCAAAAGCATACGAAAACGCCCTCACCCGCCACGAATAAAAAACACTGTGGAAACATACTGTAAATATTGTGTCAACTTATTTCGCAAGTATAGAGAACAGCGATAGATGGACAGACGCTTAAGTGCAGACACTTGTAGCAAATGTAGCACTGCCAATTGTCGTTGGAGATCCTCCTTTCAGTTCTTTCAAACGCTTTACGTATACGTCAACATTCCATGTCCATTATTGAGAAACCCGCGAGACACAACAAAAACACAACTCCGATCACAGCGTCCTCCATCCTCCTAATGTTGTTCTTCTTTGTTTCTGTTGTTGAACGCCGAGCACAAATGACGAAGCTGTCGACTGGCTTACATCACTTCTTAGTACACACTATCGGTGCGAATGCAACCCTTTAATGGTACTGGGAAATAGTTTGCACAAAATCATCCCAGTACTTTAGTACTATACATTTAGTTCTGGAACTAAAGCGGAGCGAAAGGGCCTAATGTGTTGTGCTTCATGATTTAATGAAACTCTAACCGCATTACTTTGGAAGAAGCGTAGATACGTGGAAAAAGAGCAAAGGGAAAAAACAGCATAAGCATACAAAAAATACAAATACGTGCAGAAAAGTTTGAGAGCACAAAAAAACAGAAATATAACCAAGGAAAACATGATTTGGTGTGCAATTCGGATAATTTTGCATTAATATTACAGTTTTGTGCAATATGATTTTAAACATGTTTAAAGTTTTGATTCGTGCTTATTATTTTTTAAAATGCGTTATTAAATTTTTGATTTACACATATTATTTTTTGATCCGTGACCATTGTTTGCTATTCTGAAAACTTTGCTTTCATTTTTTAATTTTGTGCAATATAATTTTACTTGCGTCTTTACATTTTGGTTTCACGCTTATTTTTTTTATGCAATACATTTGGCGGGAAAATGATTGCCCATAAGATCACGCGATCATGCAGGATACAAATGCACACTTTACAAGATCTCAACTAGATTTGACTAAGTATGCAAGGTTTGTGAAATTAAATTTCATTAGCCATTCAAAGATTTGTTTAAATGATGTAAATTCGTATTTGCTGATTGCTGACGGCAAACAAGAAAGTATTATAATGTTTTCCTTTCTATTACTAATAATATTAAAAGCAGTGGTTATAATACTTTCTGTATACATTTTAATTCCTTTGTTTAATCGTTCTATCCATATTAGACAGAACTTCTATCCCCGTATTTAGACAGAAACTGTAACGACATGAGCGAAACAAGAGGGGACTGTGAGCCACTGTGTGCTCAGGCGCTGACGCTCTCAGCGCCGTCAAAATTAAAGTCCCGCTCGAAGGCATTTTTTTTTTTTTCGGCCAAACAGAAGAACTTATCCACCGATGCCGATATTTGAAAAATGCCAAATATCGGCCGATATATCGGCTTTGGCGATATATCGGTTGACCGCTAATACATTCTACTACTTTGTCATTAAAACCAAAACTTTTTACATTTGACAGGGTTTGTTGTTTTGAAAAGTGCATTAAAGGCAAAGCTGATATATATAATTTGAAAAATCTTCATCCTTATTTTGTGAAAAACTGTACGTGATGGAATGTTTTGTTGCTATTTTTGAACTCGGTGAAATCAAATTAGGTGATATTAGGCCCTTTTTTTGCAAATCAGTAGATTTTATTTTCAAGATGTGTTGTTTAGTGCACTTAATTTATCTGTGTCGGAAATGAAATTGTTTCTGTGGGAATTAATTAATTCAGCCCACACTGTGGGTTTAACTCGTGACTCATCTGTGCTTTGGCCGTGTAGGAAGCACCCTGATCAAAGTGGGCGACTGTCAGAGGAGACTGGGCGGCGCTGAGAGAGAGTTTCTGCAGACCTCATCCATTAGCTTCCTCACACCCCTACGCAACTTTCTGGAGGGTGACTGGAGGACCATTTCTGTGAGTTTGACTCTCTTGTGGTAATAGATTTGCACGTGATTCTGATGCATTGAAAAATGTTGTCCTCCTCGCAGAAAGAGCGGAGACTCCTGGAGAATCGGCGCTTGGATCTCGACGCCTGTAAAGCGCGTCTCAAGAAGGCCAAAACAGCAGAGGCCAAAGCAGCTGTAAGACTTACTTACCCTTTTCTCTCCTCATTTTTCTTCTCTTTTCTTTAGGGATAGGAATCATAAGGGATTTAGAATTTCTGATTTTGGTTCACTATTTTCCAGTTTGTCTTTTAAAGGAATAGGTCACCCAAAAATGAAAATTTGCTGAAAATGTGCTCACCCTCAGGCCATCCAAGATGTAGATGAGTTTTTCTTCATCGTAACATAATAAATTTAATATTCCATCACTTGCTCACCAATGGATCCTCTGCTGTGAATGGGTGCCGTCAGAATGAGAGTCCAAACAGCTGCTAAAACATCACAATAATCCACACCACTCCAGTCCATCAGTTAACATCTTGTGAAGCCAAAAGCTGCGTTTTTGTTAAAAACTACTGTAATTATGCGTTTTTAACTTGCACGGTGTTTAACGGCAAAAAATATGAGTCTGTAATCCATAATAACACTTCCTCCAGTGAAAAAGTCCATCTCCTGTTACATCAACATTTTTAGAGCCGTTTTGGCTTGTAAACAGTGCTTGATCTGTGCAGATTTCTCTCCTGATTCAGATGAGATTACTTTTTCACTGGAGGAAGCGTTATTATGGAAGCAACAGTTTGAAGTTCAAAATCTCTTAATGATGGATTTGTTTCTTACAAACACGCAGCTTTTGGCTTCACAAGATATTAACTGATGGACTGGAGTGGTGTGGATTTCTTGTGGATTATTGTGATGTTTTTATCAGCTGTTTGGAATTTCATTCTGACGGCACCCATTCACGCCGAGGTTGGTAATCTAGAAAACAATCAATCAAAAGTTGATTGTCTTGAAGACTCGCCTCTTATTATGTGTATTTTATTTGATTACAATCTTCTGTGCACGTCGGCTGCAGAATGCAAACATTTCAAAACTATTATTTGATTTCAGAATTTTAAAAGAAAGTAACTAGTTCTGAATAAGAACTGGTTCTCAATTCCCTTTCCTCTCATTTGTCTTTATTGTCATGCTTTGATAACATCACTCGAAATATCTCTGTTCCTCGTGTTTGTTGTGTGTGGTTGTGAATATTGAGTGATTTCTCACCTGTTGTTTGAGCACTAATTGTTTGTCTCTGCTTGAACCTTCACAGTATGAGGGAGAAGTGAGTATCGCAGTGCATTTCCTCATATACTTTTTTTTTTTTGTTGCCTTTTTACATTTTTTGAATGACAATGACATGAGGACTTTTCAGTTTTGTTCCTCATTTTTCATGCACTCCACTAAGATCTTCTTTTGAATGATATGATGGAATTACTTGTCTGAGTAAACTTTAAAAATCCAGATTGCCAGAATGCATTGCAACAAGCATAGAGATTTTTTTATTTACTTTTTGATTTTCTCCCAAAAAGTAGAGGGAATAATTTCTAAAGTTCTCTTGTATAAGGTTGGATGCCTTCATTTTAAAAATGTGTTCAGTGTTCTGCTTCAGAGTTCTATTTAGAACTCACTTTATTGCCACATGTCAAATATACAAAATTAAAGTCAAATATGCAAGTGTACACATTACTTATGTATGTTTTGGATGTGTGTGCTTATTGGAATATCTTATTTTGTATATTTATTAATATGAATTCTTTGTAATTTATTAAAATGTTTGTAATATATATTTTGTTGGCTTATAAACATGCCACTATTTGAGTATTTATTAATATTTTTAATTGGCTTTTATATATATTTTCAGTTTTAATTTTAGTTTGTTTTAGTAATGTTAGGTCATTTGTTTTAGCTTTTTTTTGTTACGATTTTATTAGACTTGGCTTCATTCTTCAGTTTTAGTTTTAGTAATTTTAGTACTTAAGCTTAATTCAGTTAGTTGCCAAGTGAACATTTCCAAGATTCAGCCCATGTATGATGTTTAAAATCAGTTACATCTGAGGATCCATTTAATTTATGATGCTGCCTGAGATTGTTGTTGCCTGTGTAGACAGTCGACAGCGAGGGTTTGAAACAGAGAAATCAATCAAACCTTCTGTCAAGAGTGAAAGTATGATGGAGAGCAGCTGATTCTCAAGTCTACCGAATCCAGTTATTCTGTCAGCGTCCTCGAGTGGCTAATATGTGAACAGAAAGTGTAATTTGTTATCATCTGTTCCATCATATCATAATATACACCCACTCAAATTATTTTGGTTTTCATCAATGCAATATAATACATATTGCACACAAAAATGCTATATTTCAGATGCGAGAATTTATTTCATCATTCAGCAAGATCAAAGATCAGATGTTTTCATTCTTACTATTTATCAAAGATCAGCTCAATATCATCTAAATTTGATCAAACTTGACATTATTCTGATCTTTGAATCTTTATAAGTTGTAGTTCTGATGCATGATGGCTTTTAGAAGAGAAGTCATTGCTACTTTTTGTTTGTATTGTTTCACAATGACCAGCAGTTATCATCCCATAGTTCAATGCAGCTGATGAAGACTGTAATATCTGCTGTTAGTGGTTGTGTTTTGGCAGGAGGTGTGTATTAAAGTACGCGTTCCTTTCTGTTTCAGGCTGTTCCAGACTTTCAAGAGACCAGACCGTGCCATTATGTGCTGTCTGCCAGTGCATCTGCGGTAAGAACATCCTGCGGTCTTCACTGCCGAGACGGCCACCTACACCACACACACACACACACACACACACACACACACACACATATCTACACATACACATATTACATTTCCAGTATTAATATTCATGATAAACACAATCTGTCATTCATTATTCGTCATACAAATCTACAAATGGAAGCTTATTTCTGCCACAGAATAAAAACAATAAAAAAGGTAATTAAAAAGGTAACTTTGTCTCACAGTCCAGACTTTTTTCTCACAATTCTGAGAAACAAAAAGTCTGAATTGTGAGATAAAAAGTCGCATTTACCTTTTTTATTTTTATTCCATGGCAGAAATGTCCTTGTATAACTTTGCCCTTCTACATGCTTCACCCTTGTGCATTAAGGGTGTAAATGAGCAACCTAATACTCACCAATATAACCAAACTAATCACATACTTTTCTGCTTGTATTACACCCATTTACTCTCCATTTATAGTTATTTCTCCGTTTATGGTTTGGACCTCAGAGATGTCAGCATTCTGAATTAAATTATCACTCAGACGTGCTTTGTCCCTTTGTGTTCTGCTGTAATTAAACACAGCTTGAGTTTAACACTTCTTTTCGTTGTAATGCTCTCTGAGTTTTTGTCTTGTCATGTCTTTCTGTATGTCTCTCTCCTCTCATCAGCTCTGGAACGAGGAGCTTGATAAAGTAAGTGTGACATCACAAATATATACATGTTCATATATATTCTGTTGTAATATTAATCAGGTCAGCACTATGTTCACGCTTATGTGCAAGGTAGGGGGATCCATTGTCAAAAACTAACAGCTAAAATTAAAACTAAAAAAAAAACATAAAAACCTATGTTTGTTACGGGGGGGGGGGGGGGGGGGGCGGGGGCCCAGGGACACGCCCCCACATGTCTTCCCACATAGGGACGTAGACATGTGGGGGCGTGTTAGAACGAGCCGTTTTTAAGTAGGCGTGGTTGACTCTTAAATTTTAAAAAGAATATCTCTTTGGATTTAAGACTTTATTCTTTGCAACTTTACAGATCTTATTTATGCACCAAGAGCTTGCAACACTCCAAAGAAAAAGGAAAAATTAAAGCATCATATGACCCTGTTAAAAAAAACTAATAAAAACATTATAAACACAACAAAATGACTAAAACTTTAACTAAAACGAAAATCGAATGTTCCTTTTAATTTAAATTTGGGTGAATCTCATGGGAAAATGGGCATATTTCAAAATAAAAAAATGTTTGCCTGAAAAAAAGTAAGTAGAAGACAAATCATAAAAATTCAGTTATATAAAATGTACATTGGTCTAATTTGTATCCGAAAAGTATGACTGACTTTACTAACTGTAAATTGGTTAGACTTGTTCTTAAGAGAGTCTTGTAGTGTGCTCAAAACGCTAATTTAATTATTTGCGCGAGTAGATTACATACAAAGTCAATGCAAAGAGTGAATATAGGCGAAATTCGTGCCAGGCGGCAAGCTGGGGGGGGGGGGCATCGCGAATGATTTCTGTGAACACGCAATATTCGCTTCATTCGCGTCTTCTGCTCAAGTTCAAAAATTTCAACTCGAACGGAAAATTCACTCGACGCGTTCTCACGCAAGCCCATCAGCGAAGAGCTTATTGACACGTCCGGTTGTATCAGAAAATGGAGGAGCGCATTATTGTAGCCGTCTGGAGAAGACGGTGAAATTCACCGAGTTGTGTGTGCTTCTGTATGGTGCTGTGAACCCAGACACGTCTGCGTTTGGCTTTCCGGCATTTTTGGGACTTTCATAATAGTACACAGCAGCGATCGTATTTATCCTCACCATGGTTGATTACTCGTGGGATATTTTTAAAAACATCCAGCGAGTAATCTAGAGCGAGTGACGCGATGCGCATATTCGCCTCGCGTTCGGTTTGAACAGTGTTTTTGCAAGTATAATTTAAGTGCAAATATAGCTTATGCCTTTGTCAATTTTGGATTTGTTTTCTGTCATGTGCAGGCGGAGCATGAATTGCGTGTTGCACAGACCGAGTTTGACAGACAGGCTGAGGTCACCAGACTCCTCCTGGAGGGCATCAGCAACACACACGTAAGTCGTGTTTACATGCATGCTGCATTAACACAATGCTACACACCTGAGCAGAAGCGTATGTTTGAATAGGTTAACATTATGTAAACAAGCCACTTGATGACCCTCATTTTCAGGATGGCCTTAAAGGCTTTCATAATAACCCTTCAATATGTATGCTTTGAAATTCAAAGAATAACATTTCAAAACATTGTTAAATCATAGTTAAAAGACTACGTAAATATCTATTATCCTCATGCAAACAAACGAAGTGCAGTCTGTGTTTGCACAGCATGCCGTGGGTTTTAAAGTGACAGGACGTCTTTTGTGTCTGCGCAGGTGAATCATCTGCACTGCCTGTGTGAGTTTGTGGAAGTGCAGGCGATGTATTACAGCCAGTGTCACAAGTATATGCAAGAGCTGCAGAAAGAGCTGGGCAGGTTGGCACGGATCAGATTTCATGCTGTTAGCTTATGCATGCGCAAAGTGCTATTTGGGTCACCAAATCATTTTTCCGAAATAAAAAAATAGCATTAAATTGTAACATTTTACAATAAGGTCTCATAGTTAATGCATTAGCTAAAATGAACTATATTTTTTACAGCATTTATTAATCTTGTGCAATTGTAATGTTTACACATACTGCATTTGATTTGGAAAATGTAATGGTAAATGTTGAAATTCACATTAATTAGGATTAATAAATTCTGTGTTGTTCTTTGATCGTTCATGTTAACTAATACGTTTAAAGATATTATTAACAACTGAAATCTTAGTTAAAGAGTGACCTATTAAATTCAAGATTTCCTTACTACGTGTACGGGGAAAAAGGACATGGGTGAAGCCGTAAAGGCATAGTTCAAGCAAAAATTAAAATTTAATGCGAAATTTACTCATCCTCAGGTCATCCAAAGTGTAGATAAATTTGTTTCTTAGTTGGAAAAGATTTGGAGAAATGTTTCATTACGTTACTCGCTCTCCATGGGTCCTCTGCAGTGAATGGGTGCCGTCAGAATGAGAGTCCAAACAGCTGATAAAAACATCACAATAATCCAAAAGTAATCCACAGCACTCCAGACCATCAGTTAACATCTTGAGAAGTGAAAAGATGTGTGATTGTAAGAAACAAATCCATCATTAAGGCGGTTTTTTTTAAGTTCCAAGCCGTCGCTTCTGGCTAAAATAAGAGTCCATAATCCATAATAACACTTCCTCCAGTGGAAAAGTCCACTCTTGTATAATATTCGACGATCAAAATCCACCTACATGTTTGTTTAGAGCTGTTTTGGCTTGTAAACAGTGCTTGATCTGAGCATATTTCTATCCTGATTCAGACGAGAAAGCAATGTAATGGATTATGGACTCATATTTTAGGTTGAAGCAACGATTTAAAGTTAAAAGTTAAAAATGATATTGATGGATTTGTTTCTTACAAACATGCAGCTTTTGGCTTCAAAAGATGTTAACTGATGGACTGGAGTGGTGTGGATTATTGTGATGTTTTTATCAGCTGTTTGGACTCTCATTCTGACGGCACCCATTCACTGCAGAGGATCCACTGGTGAGCAAGTGATACAATGCTACATTTCTCCAAATCTGATGAAGAAACAAACCCATTTATATCTCGGATGGCCTGAGGCTGAGGACATGTCATTATTATAAACACCTGTTTTACTTTCCCCACCCATCTGCTCGCAGTTCCAGAGGAGACATGTGAGTTTTTAGTTTGTTGTCTTGTTAGTGAACACATTAGTCTGCAGAGCCCTCATAGTGTCTCCTCCATCAATCTGTTCTCTTTCAGAAAATCCCCTCACTCATTGGAGGTGAATTCCCACCCCGCCGGCAGCCCAACAGACCCGTCTGCCTTCCCGCCACTGAACTCTCCATCTCCGCTGAAAACAGACACTCTGCAGATTGAAGAAGTTCAGCCGCCCGCGAGCGGCACACGCAAGGCTAAAGTGCTGTATAACTACGACGCTGCAGACTCCAATGAGCTCTCGCTGCGGGCCGATGAGGTGAGCAGATGTTTGATGGAAGATAAATGGTCTGATATGGGTCTAAAAGGGATATTAGGGGCTGTGAAAATACTGTATTATAATTGCATAATATCCTAGCTCACATTTCATGATCCAATCAAATTGTGATGGATAAAATTAGGTACCATCCTAAATTATTTCTTATTGAATATTCTGTTTCTGTTGAAAACACAACGTTAATTAAAATTTAAATTAATGTTTATTATACGTCACATTTATGTTAAAATTAAAGGAATTGTGAAAGGTTTATCATGATGATTTAATGCATTAGAAGTTGATATTGGGTAGTTTATTATTAAAGTAAAAATGGGTGATATTTTGAATTTTTAAATATATTTACAAAGAGTTTGTTGGCCATGTGAAATTAAACATTGTGAAAATAGTTGAGAACATTGAAAAAAAACATACAGTGATCATTTTTAACTAGATTTTTAATGTGTTTTTGTTTTTGCATTAAACATTTGATTATATTTGGCTATAGTGGCAGTTTGGTTGAACTGATTCTTTTAGAACATTTCATCTGAATATTGTTGAATATTTAAAATGTTTGCTATAAAAACCATCTATTTACTTAATTGTGGACAATTTTAATGATCCAATCAAATTGTGATGAATAAAATTAAGACCCACCATAAATTCTTGATCAATATTCTTTTTCACTTGGAAATGACACATTAATTTTTTTTTTTTTAAATTAAGGCTTATCGCGTGTCAAAATAATGTAAAAATTAAATGAATTAAATGCATAATAAGTTGATTTAGGCTAGTTTATTTAATTTAATTTATACATTTTTTAGTAAAAATGGGTGATATTTTAAATATTCAAGTATATTTACAATAATTTTGCTGGCAATGAAAAATGTATTATTGTGAAAATAGTTAAAAACAATGAAGAAAACATACCATGGTGTTTTTAACTAGATTTTTTTATGTGTTTTGCATTAAATATTTTAAAATATATTTGGCTATAGTGATAGTTTAGTTGAATTGATTTGTTGAATTGAAATAGTTTTTTAAAAAATCCATTTCATTTGGATATTGTTTGGGAATATGTAACCCTTTTCCATTACTAGACATATTTTTAACTTCATCATAGCCAAATTTTTGATGATCCAAATCAAGTTGGAGGAATAAACATGAAAAGTTAGGGATGCACGATATATCGGCCACAATATCGGTACCGGCCGATAAATGCTAATTTTTTCTGTAATCGTATCGGCCCGATAAGAAAATTTGGCCGATATCTTAAAGCCGATAAATAATGCATTATTTCCTTCAGAGACACTTCAGACGCGCGCTGTTCATTTGCAGCCTTTTGTGCAACTGTACGTTGTAATATTGTGTTTATTTAATGTATATCTGATTTATCTCATATAGAACTTGGTTAAGTTAAAAGAGCGCTTCAGATTACCGGTGATCATCTTTAGCTCAGCACACGCAGCTCAAAACAGCAGTGCACAACATTAATAACAATGATTGGGAATGTCGTGTATATAACACTCTAATGAGAAAATTATTATAATAAAACATTGTGAATTCTATGGGTTTAGTTGCCGTATTTCAGCGCGTTGTTATGGGAAGAGCGCATCCACAACAGCATCACACATTCTGACTATAGCACGCAATAACTGCATCATTTTGTACATATATAAGTTGTAATATTATGTTTATGTTGTATTAATATTAATCTCAGGATGCATTTACTTGAGTTAAATAAGCTGCCAGCAAAAAGCTTCAGTTTACCGTATTCATTCAGCTCTTCAGCTTCAGCACGCGCAGCTCAACGGCTGCTATTTAAAACAGTGGTATTAATTTGTTACTTTTTCAAAATCATTGATACATTATTAATAACAACAACCACTTGTATTTTTCTCTTATTATTTTCATCAACAATATGGTTTAGTAATTAAAATCATTTAATTATTGTCCGTGCAGAGGCTATTCCGTTTTATTGATCTGTGGCGCATTCATTTTGATTCTTTACACGTGTAATGATGTCCAGTGACTTGTTTGCATTATTTATGCATTATTTTATTTATTTATAAGACTTTTTTATGACTAAATTTGGTAATGGGAGAGTAAAAATATTTTCAAACTAGGCTGCTTATGTTGAAGTGTTCGGGATGTGGTTTTTAATGGTGAGACCTTTTTTGTAATCAGGCTCTCAAAAAGTATATAACAATTTGGATATAGATTTATTGGCCAACATATCGGTTATCGGCTTTCAAAAATAAAGAATAATCGGTTATCGGTATCGGCCAAAATTTTCATATCGGTGCATCCCTAAAATGAAGTCCCGCCATAAATTATTTCTCACTGAATATTCTTTCAATTGACAATACCACATTCATTTTAATTAATGTTCATTGTATGTCACTTTAATGTTAAAATTAAATGAATTGTGAATGTTTGAATATATTCAAATATATTGACAGTGATTTTGCTGGCAATGTGAAATTAAACATTGTAAATATAGTGACGAACAGTGAAGAAAACATTAACAAACTAGATTTTTAATGTGCTATGGTTCTTGGATTAAACATTTTGTAATATATTTGGCTACATTTACCATTTGGTTGAACTGATGATTCCTTTTAAGCCATTTTATTTAAATATTGTCGAATATTTAGAATGTTTGCTATATCTATTTACTTGAAAAGCATTAAGACTCTAAATTAATTAATTTCTGTTCTCTGATTGGACGATCAGCTCATCACTGTGTACACAGTGCCTGGAATGGACTCTGATTGGCTGATTGGAGAGAGAGGAAACCAGAAGGGGACAGTGCCTGTTACATATCTGGAGCTGTTGAGCTAAAGAGGCGACACACACACACACACACACACACACACACACACACACAGAGTGTCTACTGTAAATTAGAAAAATGTTGGGCATGACCGAAATTTAGGGGGGCTGTACTTATAATTATATGCATTTAATAATGAGTCATAGGGGGTGCCATCTGGAATTCACATATCAGGAATAGTAGATATTGAATGATTTGTGTGAATTATTTGCTTACGAGTTTTTTTTCTTTTTATCCTCATTCCAAATTATCAGAAAAGAGGAAAGAATCATACCAGTCATGAAATCTGGAATTGGGTTTAAGTCTAAGGGTGCAGCACTGGTCAAATCTTTCTCTCCTAGATAACCAACAGGGTCAAAGCGTTTGATCCAGTCCTGATACATTTTTTCATTTCTCAAATAAACCCAGCCACCACTGTCATCGCTATTTCCAGTCTTATTTAGATCCAGATCACCCCTGCTGCTTCTACCACGTCTCCCGGCTCTCCCACGCACAGCACGGCCACGTGTACCGCGGCCACTCCCACCTCTTTGGGGCAGCTAGTGCTACTTCCAGCCCTATTTCTCCTACCCCTGCTACCTCTAGCAACAGCTCTCCTATGGACACTACGCCCACGTTCACCGCTGCCACCCCCATCCCCGTTGGACAAAGGGTCGAAATGATCACTTGTTTGTGCTTCGTGAACACTCTCGCCTTGCACGGTGGCACCATTGCGCTGCAAAGATGTACTGGGAGAAGCACGATTATTAAATGACCGATCGTCATTTCCAAAAGGCAAATATTCCCCTTCAGAGTCAGAATCGGCGAATAACATTTACAACACATCCTCACGGTACAACTTTTTATTAGCCATTTGGCGATTTCTCTCACAATTTACTCACACGCTATGAACTGAACTGCCTCCGCATCAATGACACGATAGCTCACATACTCTGCTATTTCCTCGAACACTTTGAAAAGGAATGTGACGCAATTTTGGTCTAGTATCGAAGTACTACATGTCTGCCATCTAGTGGTAGGGAATACAAATGAGATATTACACCATATTAGGAACTACAGTCTATTTTATTAAGTATGTCGTCTTGTCGCAATTTTGCGACTTTGGCGCTTAGAGGGTTAATAAATCCCTTTTTATTAATACTATAAATAAAACCCTTATGAATTATTAAATAGTGGGATTAGTCAGCATTATAATTCATAGAACATGTATTGTTTTTTAAAATCACTAAATCACACAAATACTCACCACTGCAAAACAAACCTCAGAACTAATAATTGATTCACAAAATGCCTGAAACATCCACTCATTGTGAACACTTATGTATGTATGTATGTATGTGCCTGTTTTCTACACTAAAAACTGTTCTGTGATCAGTCAGAATGTCTTTTTTGCCTTCAGTATACGGATAACAATCTTAACTCAGCTTGTCCTGGAGCTGATTACATACAGTGGGTATGGAAAGTATTCAGACTCCCTTAAATTTTTCACTCTTTGTTTTTTTGCAGCCATTTGCTAAAATCATTTGTTTTGTTTTTTTTTCCTCATTAATGTACACACATTCGCCAGCACCCATATTGACAGAAAAACACAGAATTTTTGAAATTTTTGCAGATTTATTAAAAAGAAAAACTGAAGTCACATGGTCCTAAGTATTCAGACCCTTTGCTCTAGTATTTAGTACGAAGCACCCTTTTGACTAAATACAGCCTTAGTTCGTTTTGGGAAAGGATGCAACAAGTTTTCACACCTGGATTTTGGGATCCTCTGCCATTCCTCCTTGCAGTTCCTCTCCAGTTCTGTCAGGTTGGATGTAAACTTTGGTGGACAGCCATTTTTAGGTCTCTGCAGAGATGCTTAATTGGGTTTAAGTCAGGGCTCTGGTTTGGCCATTCAAGAACAGTCACAGAGTGTTTGTGAAGCCACTCCTTCGTTATTTTAGCTGTGTGCTTAGGGTCTTTGTCTTGTTGGAAGGTAAACCTTCGGCCCAGTTTGAGGTTCTGAGCACTCTGGAGAAGGTTTTCGTTTAGGATATTCCTGTACTTGGCCGCATTCATCTTTTCCTTGATTGCAACCAGTCGTCCTGTCACTGTAGCTGAAAAACACCCCCACAGCATGCTGCCACCACCATGCTTCACTGTATTGGACAGGTGATGAGCAATTCCTGGTTTTCTCCACACATACCGCTTAAAAATTAAGGCCAAAAAGTTCTATCTTGGTCTCATCAGACTTGGAGTCCTTCAGGTGTTTTTTTAGCAAACTCCATGCGTGCTTTCATGTTTCTTGCACTGAGGAGAGGCTTCCGTTTGGCCACTCTGCCATAAAGCCCCGACTTTTGGAGGGCTGCAGTGATGGTTGACTTTATACAACTTTCTCCCATCTCCCGCCTGCCTCTCTGGAGCTCAGCCACAGTGATCTATGGGTTCTTCTTTACCTCTCTCACCAAGCCTCTTCTCCCCCGATCGCTCAGTTTGGCTGGACGGCCAGATCTAGGAAGGGTTCTGGTCGTTCCAAATGTCTTCCATTTAAGGATTATTGAGGCCACTGTGCTCTTAGGAACCTTAAGTGCGGCAGAAATTTTTTTTGTAACCTTGGCCAGATCTTTGCCATTGCCACAATCGGTCGCTAGGAGTCTGAGCTCTCCAGGCAGTTCCTTTGACCTCATGATTCTCATTTGCTCTGACATGCTCTTTGAGCTGTAAGGTCTTATATAGACAGATGTGTGTTTTTCCTAATCAAGTCCAATCAGTATAATCCAACACAGCTGGACTCAAATTAAGGTGTATAACCATCTCAAGGATGATAAGAAGAAATGGACAGCACCTGAGTTAAATATATGGTTTGGGTGGGGGGGGGGGTCACAGCAAAGGGTTTGAATACTTAGGACCATGTGATATTTTCAGTTTTTCTTTTTTAATAAATCTGCCAAAATGTCAACAATTCTGTGTTTTTTCTGTCAATATGGGGTGCTGTGTTTACATTAATGAGGAAAAAAAATGAACTTTTTTTAGCAAATGGCTGCAATATAACAAAGTGTGAAATTTAAGGGGGTCTGAATACTTTCCGTACCCACTGTATATAAGCTCAATTTTAAACATTCAAATGTCATCTAAGCCGTCAAAACAGTGATTTTGTTTACTAGCAGACCTCCATAAGCCAAAATTAAACATGGCCTTAACCGCATCTCAAACAGACAGATGTAATGTAACAAGCTCAGCGTGCATTATGGTACATAATGTCTACAGCATCTGTTATAAAATGTCCATGGAGTGTCCATGTGATAGAGATCAGAATATGTATGTTGATCTCCAGCCTTAAATTCTTCATCTGCAATTTTTTTTCTTGCATGAGGAACAACAGTGCAATAATACCTGCTAATGCTCAGAAAATTTACATTTGCTTTGCTTTAAGTGCCACTTAAGTTAGTATTGTTTTGAAAACTCTTAATTAGACAAAATGTAAACAAATCATATGAAGTATCTCCATCTTAAGGCCCATTTTGACATGATTTACAGAGTTTTACTGTAAATATTGTTGTTTTGAATGTGCTGTGCCACATGCCCATTGTTTTCTGTTTTTCTGAGGAATAGTTCACCCAAAAATTAAATTGGTTTAAAATGTCCTCATCCTCAGTCCATCCAAGATGTAGATAAGTTTGTTTCTTCATCAGATTTGGAGAAATGTAGCATTCCATCACTTGGTCAGCAATGGATCCTCTGCAGTGAATGGGTGCCGTCAGAATGAGAGTCCAAACAACTGATAAAAACATCACAATAATCCACACCACTCCAGTCCAAATAATAGGCCTGTCACAACAACTTTTTGTTGTGCGATATATTGCCCCAGAAATAATTGCGATAAACAATATTATTGTCATTTTAAGACCATTTTATGCCACTGAATATATAATCATAATATAAAAGCATAATAATGCAAGAAGGCCAACACACTTTCAAATGACAACAAACTTTAATTCTTAAATTTAATTATCTAAATATTTTTAAGTATCAAAATATTAGATACCTTAACTTTTTCTAACAAAAAGTGCAAAGTAACAAGTACAAAAAAATAAAAATGCACAAAGAACTTGTATGGATTTTTCCTTCTTTTCTCTGTAAATTAAGGGTGCACACTATTGCTGAGAAAAACAATCACTAGATAGCAGTCAGATGTTCGTTTGCACAAAGGCGCAGATCCCTAAACAAGACCATATCTGCAGATGAAACTTTGTTTGTAGAAGCATTTTTTAAAATTTGAACTAGCACCGACTACACCACGTTGCAAAAGACACAGGCTCAAGTGGAATGCAAAAAACATGGTGACATTATTTTTTATGTAAATATAATGGGCAATATATTGCGTTACCAAAAATTATTGATGTCATGTACATATATTGCACGATAAGCCGATATATTGATTATTGCGACAGGCCTACCAAACAGTAATCACTGTAGCAGGAAAGAAGATTACAACAAAAATTTTGGAGGGTTACAGCTGTCAGAAATGAGTAGGAAGTGTTGAAGCTTCTTTGAATGACTTCAGCTCATCTGCGGCTGCAGGACAGCACTAGTCTCTCACACTGCGCTGCTGTGATCTTGGTCCACTCTTCTTCCAGTCTCTTCCATAGTTCGGTAACTGTAGTGATTTTCTTAGCCATAACTTTGTCGCCAAGGATTTTCCAGAGATTTTCAATCTGGTTTAAATAAGGACTTTCGGCCGGCCATTTAATTATTTCTGTGTTCTTGGCTTCAAGGAACTGCTTTACCCGTTTTTCAATGTGACGGGAGCATTGTCTTGCATGAAAATTGCAGGCTGATTGGGAGATGCTTGCAGGGAAGGAACTGCATGTTGCTGAAGGAGGTTCTATATATAGCTTCTATAAGAAGCTCAACTCCTGCTGCAGAAAACATCCCCAAACCATGACACTTCCTCCTCCACCTTTCACTGACTTCTTTATGCACTCAGGCTTTAATCTTTCTCCAGTTTGATGCTGAACATAATGTTTCCCAACGGACCCAAATAAATTAAACTTGCTCTCATCACAAAATTGAACTTTGGACCAGTTCTCCTCTCTCTCCACACAACATGCTCCTCAGCCAAGATGAGTCTGATGAGAGGCTTCATCACTGCAGAGTGTGCTTTCAGTCCGACTTCTCCTAAACGTGCCGAAACAGACCCGTACCCTGTTAAGCGCTGAACTGGCAAGCAATTCCAGCTGCAGTGTTGAACCGATTCCCCATTGAGAGTCTCCGCATTATTCTGTCTTCTCTTGCATTTGTCTTATGTGGATGACCAGCCTTTTTGGGGGACTTTAATTAATTAGTGTCATTGTAAAGTTGCAATATTCTAGAAATCACAGATTTGTAACGACTAGCTTCTCTTGCAGTGGCTTACAAAGGTCATCCCGTTTGGCCTTCATTTGGATAA
Organism: Sinocyclocheilus anophthalmus; assembly: GCA_018155175.1. NCBI lineage: Eukaryota > Metazoa > Chordata > Actinopteri > Cypriniformes > Cyprinidae > Sinocyclocheilus > Sinocyclocheilus anophthalmus. The sequence goes on from JADLZN010001309.1 coordinate 501,485, forward strand.
CCTCCTGTCGCAGGCTTTCAGTCACCTTAGAGCGGCCTGCCATCTTGCAATCTCAGTGAAAATGGGAATAATGTTGCTAGTTAAATAGGGTTTGTCATATAATTAAGAAAATTAGCACCAAGTGCCAGATTAACATCAATAACGTGGAGGAATCTGTAAGTGCTCTAATTTTGATCAGAGTACTTTTTCAAATATCTCTTCTAAGTTTTTTTTATACTGTGCTTCAGAATACAATTAATTATGAAATATGCTTAAAAAACTGCCCTTCTACTCCTGTTAGGATAACTTCAAATAGGATTAAGCAGTGACCTTGAAATTTAGGAAAATGTAGATTGTTCTCTAATTTTGATCGCCACTGTAGATTTCTCCAAATATGATGATGAAACAAACTCCTCTACATCTCTGAGGTTTTTTAGCAAACTTACATTTTTGTGTGAACTATTCCTTTGTCTTGACTACTGATTTAAATGTTTTGCTCTGTTTTTATGTCTCAATAGCAACACTTGAGATCACAGCTATAGAGCAATGCATGAGTTTCATAACCTCATAAAACCTCATCAATTATTCCGACTGATGTATTTCTAATAAACATATAACAATTGTCTTTAAAGTACTGTAGTACATAATTTCTGAAACCCAAGGTTGCTCGATCTGTGTTGATTTAAAGCATACTTGATTGATTCATGCCATAATGACCTGCACTGCCTGCACAACCTGTTTTATATGACACCTATTAATATATCTATTTTTAATTAATTAACTTTCTTAGTTTAGAGTTTGGCTTCATAGCTTAATTTCTGTTTATTTATTTTATTAGCGTCAAAGTGCAGCTAAACATTATTTAGATATTGTGTTCAATGTGCAGTATTTATTTTATTTTACTTCTGATTTTTTTTTATCTTTATTGTAAATCATTGTGGTTTATGTACGTATAATGGCCAAAAACTGAACTGGTGAAGAAATGAACACATGGAAATGTGTTTTCTTCTGAGAGGAAGCTCTTGTCTATGACGCCCTCTTTTGGTCATTTCTTGTTCTTCCAGCTTTTTTTCTCTTTTGCTCTTCATTGTATTTAATGGCATCTCTCCAATCCATGTGGCGAGAATCAAGCTTAATAATGCAATAAAAGCCTTTTTATTGCTATATATCGGTTTCAAGGTCTTTACTGATGATTTAAACACATCAATTTTGGTTTACTTTTTATTCAGTGCAACATGCATACATTAGGTTTCACACAATAGTGCTCATTACAAACATCTAGAGACTGTACACCTAATTCAATTTGTTAGCAATCATAGGTGATGGTAGTCTTTATGCAACTAAGTCAACAAAGAAAAATACAAGGTTTATTACCAGTGACAGGAAGGTCATTCATTTCCTGTTTCAGGAACAAATGCATGTAGTTGAATGTAAATACAAACTCTATATAAATGATTGACTTCTGAAAGTACATATCATAGAACATGATGCAATAAAATCAGGGCTGAATCTGTTTAACATGTAAGACATTAATATTTAAACACAACACTTTGTGCTTTTCACTTGTACTGCTATACAGGAGTTTCAGTTCTGTCTGCATTTACAGCATATTGTACACAAAGAATCAAATGTTTAAATAACATTTTGATCAGTATAGAGTTCTCATACTTCCATTTGGGTGAGTTTTCATGACTTTTAGTACCATTTTCCTCATTTTAGAATAGCAGTAAAGAATGAGAAGTAATAGTGTACCTTCAAACAACATCTTAGTTTTTTTTCTCTGCAATTACACCACCGTTTAAAAGTTGTGTAAGTATTTTTTTTTTAAAGAAATTGATACTTTTATTCAGCAAGGATGCCTTTAAAGGATCATAAGTGACAGTAAACACATTTAAAATGTTACAAAAGATTTCTAAGTCAAATCAATGCTGTTCTCTTCAACTTTCTATTCATCAAAGAATCCTGAAAAATGTATTCGGCAGCACAACTGCAGCAAATCAGCATATTAGAATGATATCTGAAGGATCATGTGACACTGAAGACTGGAGTAATGATGCTGAAAATTCAGCTTTGATCACAGAAATAAATTACATTTTACAATTTATTCACATAGAAAACAGTTATTTTAAACTCTAATAATATTTACCTCTTTTTACTGTATTTATGATCAAATAAATGCAGAAGAAAGTTTCTATGCACAGAGCACTATCACTACATAAATAATCCAGCCCACAAAAACAAATGTGCCGAACATCAAACTGAACATGACAAGCAGACGAGCCTTCTGGGATGTTTTCTCAGCTTCACGGATGTCACCCCTGGTCAGCGCTGCACGGGTCTGTAGAGAGGTCAGAGGTCATCATTAATGAGTATCACTATATTGTTTGTACTCGTATGTCTTTGTACTAATGCGTTGTGTTTCAGGTGCTCACTTCATACGAGTACATGACAGCGACGAGGCCGCTCATGAGGCAGCAGAAGATGGTCACCAGCAGAGACTCAACCAGATAATCTTTAGGTAACGGCGGCTGCTCATCTCCCAGTGGCGTTCCGTTCATGTACTGAAATTCAGTGTTAGACATTTAGATCCAAACAGCAAGAATAAAAACCTGAAGCTCCAGACCTACAATCAATCATTAGTTATTTAGTTGATGCTTTTATCCAAAGTGACTCACGGATTACTTATAACCAGGAATAACCTTCAGAATAACCTGAATTTCAAGATTTTGTTCAAAGAGACAATGGTACCACTTTACAAATATAGCTGCAAGCAGTAATTAAGAGGCCAAGCACAACAGAGGTAAAATGAAGAGCTAAGGAGCTGTCTTTAATTACTCAGTAAAGACCAGGGTTCTGCAAACCTGCTCCTTTTTTAAAAAAAGTTTTATTTCTTAAAGTAGTGGACAAAATTGCCCCCCTTAGACAGGTGAGAGTTAAGCAAAGAGCTAGTCCTTGGATGGATCAGAAAATATTGGAAATATAAAAAAATAGGAATAGGGCTCTCTCGATTTATAGAAGAACTAAGAACCAGGAAGACTATTTAAAATTTAAAGCACTTAGAAACTTAGGACAGAAAAATATAAAGGAGGCAAAACGTAATTTTATTAAGGAACAAATTCAAGAAAACAAAGAAGATCCTAAATCTCTGTGGTAGGTGTTAAATAGGTTCCATTCAATTGGTAAATCGAAATTTTCTGTATCTAAGGTAGGTCTAGATATTGATGGCAAGATAGAATTTGATAAAAAATAAAGTTGCTAATAAATTTAATTCTTTTCAGTAATTGCTAATAGTCTAGTTGATAAACTTCCTCTGTCCAAAGGAAATTATGGGATTGATTTTGTTAAGAGATTTTATTTAAAACAAGGGGTGTTGCCAAATAGTTTTTCTTTTGCTAAAGTTAATGTAAATCAAATTACTAAAATGCTAGAAGAGCTTCAAGTGTCCAAGTCAACTGGGCTGGACGATATTCCAGCTAGATTCTTAAAGAGATGCTGCGGATATTATAGCTTCAACTATTACATTTATTGTTAATCTTTCCTTGGAAATTGTATATTTCCATCTGATATGAAGTTAGCTAAAATTATTCCGTTATTCAAAAAAGGTAACAGATACGATCCTGGAAACTATCGTCCAATCTCCATTCTTAATGTGGCCTCAAAGATTTTAGAAAAAATAGTGTATAAACAGATGTATGAGTATTTAAGTAAGAATAGTTTAATTTATGATTTTCAGTCAGGTTTTAGGAAATCTTATTCGACTGATACTTCTTTACTTTATTTAACAGAATTTATAAGAAGGCAGATTGATGAAGGTAAAATGTGTGGTATGGTACTTTTAGACCTCCAGAAAGCGTTTGACACTGTAAATCATTCAATACTTTTAGATAAGTTAAGTGTCATGGGTTTTTCAAGTAAAGTGATAGCCTGGTTGAATTCTTATTTAACTAGGAGAGTTCAGAGAGTAGAAATTGATGGGGTCCCTCAGGGAAGTGTTTTAGGCCCTCTTTTGTTTCTTTTATATATTAATGACATGCAAGCAGTTTGTGATTGTAATTTGTTTTTATATGCTGATGATTCTGCTTTAGTAATTTCAGATAATGGTGTTGGTAGGATACATGTGCATTTAGGTAAGAGCTTTGTAAGGTAAGAGACTGGCTCTCTGAAAACAAACTGATGTTGCATTTAGGTAAAACGGAATCCATATTATTTGGGTCTAAAAATAATTTGAATAAGGTTTCTAAGATGTCTGTTAAGGTCGGGGATTGTTTAATATAAAATAGAACTTCTGTTAATTATCTTGGATGTGTCCTTGACAACGATTTAAGTGGTGTAAGTATGGCTATGAAGGTTCTGGGTAAGGTTAATGCTAGGATAAAATTTCTTGCCAGACATGTTAGTTTCCTTGATAAACAGAATATAAAATTACTTGCATCATGTTTAGTGTCATGTCATTTCGAATATTCATGTATTTCTTGGATGTCTGATTTGTCTTGTGGTTGGTTGGATGAGTTACAAAAATCTCAGAATAAATCGATAAGGTTAGTTTCAGGGTTTAGTCATTTTACACATGTGGAGGTTTCCCATTTTAAGTGTATTGATTGGTTACTTATAGAAAGCAGACTAGAACATATTAAATAAAAAATGGTACATAAGATTATCAATAACAGAACTCCTTCATATTTTAATGTATTTTTTCCTAGGGTAAATGAGCAACATTGTTATAAAACTAAGCAAAGTCTCATGGATATTACATTGTCGTTTTAAAACTATGTATAGTCGTAGGTCTTTTAGATATTCTGGGGCACTTTTGTGGAATAAGTTACCTCTGGACATTAAAGGTATTTCGAAAATGGTAAGTTTTAGTTTAATAGCTAAAAGTTTGTTCTTAAGTAGGTTGTTTTGTCGTGGTTATTTGTGACAACATTTTTGTAGATGTGGAATTTTATTGTAATTTTTGTATTTATAATGCAGTGCCAGTGTACCTGTTACCAGGAGTGAAGTTTGTGCTTTACATCAAGGACCACAATGGAAATAAGTTTTGTTTTAAACTTTATTGTGTTATCCTTGACGAATAGAGTGTATTCACTACTTTTTTTTTGTCAAATAAACAAACAAACAAACCTTCCAGCAGGCTAAAGTTCCAACCCTGCTTCAACACACCTGTGTGTAATTAAGTAGCCCTGAACACCTTGATTAGCTGGTTCAGGTGTGTTTGAATAGGGTTGAAGCTGGTAGCTCTCCAGGAGCATGGTTGGAGACCCCTGTTAAAGAGATTTGTTGATACAGCATTTTACTACAAAACTCAAAATAGTCGATGCCCAAAAAGGCCAGCATAGGAATATTAGGTATCATTCGATTCGGTATGCTGTTCCGAGTCTGATGAGGATCTAATGATTTTTGGCCAAACTGGTCAGAAGTTATTGGCAGAAATGTCAGTATTTTTATATATTTTGACCAGTAGGTGGCGCTGTGCCGAAACGTCTCATGTGCCCTCAGGTCATGCTTGTTAAAACACATACCATGTTTGGTCAGAATCCGCTTTGCAGAGATCTAGCCTCATCTCCATTTTTGAATAAACTACGAAAACAGTTTGGTATATCAAAACGTTTTTGGTGACTTTTTTGCCAGAAAGCTCTGAAGATGATCTGAGCCAATTTTGGACAAACCGTCTAGGGCGTCACAGTAGATTTTTCTGAAAATTTTAAATTGCGAATAATCTTGACCCGTAGAAATTTAAATTGTGGCATGCATTTGACTCGGTATGAGCAGAGGAGTCAGAAGAAACAAGAACTTTTGCTTTTAGACCTTTCAAAAGTTAGCAGAAACATGAGTGTAAATTTGGCCTGTTGGTGGCGCCAGAGAGTTTGAGTTAGAGACTCCAAATTTGCTATGGTTAATATTGAGACTGTCTTGTATCTGTCTGCCAAATTTCATAACTTTCCCGCAAGCGGTTCTATGGGCTGCCATAGACACCCAGAGCAGAAGAAGAAGCAAAAACTAACGGATACAATAGATCCCTAATCACCTTCAGTGCTTGGGTCCTAATGATAATAAAATAACACTGCCTCCACATAAAAAAAAGGTTAAAATGTAAGATTTTTGTATTTGAATGGCATATAAAATGTCCATCCATTTGGATTACACTGTTTTAACATAAACTAATAAACTTATGTATATGTATCAGTCATACATGAAACCGGTCAGCTTTATCTAATTAACTGGATGTGTTTTAAATACACAATAACTAGGTTTATACATTTATCATCAATAAATCCAAATTGGTTTCAGCCTCAAACATTTTAACTAAATTAATTTAGTGCTTGTCCCACAGCCATGTTTTAACAATATTCCTACTTTTTAACTGATTGAATGAAATTGTTTTCACAATGAACAGAAGTATGCGGATTCTAAGCAATTTGAATAAATGCATTTGAAAATATTATTTAAAAACTCAAATAAATGCAAATAGTTAATAATAAACTGCCATTATTTTTTAATGCATTCATTGATGTATGAGTGAAATACACTGTAAATGTTGTAAATAACACAACTGGAGTTGGAGTAGGTTTTACACACACACAAAAAAATGCTTTCTATTTCAGAATGTCATGTTTAATTCAATGTGTTGCTTGCCATTTCTTTATTGAATTGTGAAACTTTCTAGCCATTTCTGAGTGAAAATGGTTTATACACCTTTTTTTTCAGTGTATGCATCATGTTAAGTTGATTAGTTTGTTAAAACTGTGTAATCCAAATGGATGCAAATTTAATGTGCAATATATATATTTAAATCTTTAGGCCTAGTGTTCGGGTCACATGACTAAAACTGTACAAACTAGAAATATTCACTGCTAGTTAGATTACTTACAAACTGTAGTCCGTTAATACTGGCTACAGATTACATGAAGAAACGTAGTCTACGTAGAACGCAATCTAGGTTACTCATTTCATGTAATGAATTCTGACTACTACTTAGATTACTTTTAGATGACTTTTTACCTAACTTATTTTAAACTTGCCATTAAATGTACCCCATTGATATAAAAAAGCACAGAGAAAGAAAATATATTTCATTCTTTGATATCAACGTCATAAAAATGCATTAAACATTACATTACTCCAGGGTTTCCCAGCATGGGGTTAATGTAAGAACTGCAGTGGGTTTGATTGAGTTGATAAAAAGCTAATAATTATTTAAATCATAAACATGTAAAATAAATCATTTGAACACTTGAACACTAAAAACAGAAATGTTTAATTTGTTTACCTGCATGTCTATGTGACCAGAAATGTTATCAGAAAAATGTGAACATGCAAATGTCTTGTTAAATTATTGAAATATTCACTTCCTCAGGGATATTTCAATTAAATATTTGATGTCAAAGTGGTTTGGCTGAAAAAAAAAATTGGGAATCCCTGCATTACATGAACAAACACTAATAAACATGAAAACGGCAGGTGGGGGGGGGGGGGGGGACGCTTTACATGTCGAGTTTTCAAAGCTAAATAGTATGAGACACAGTAGGATTTTTAGAAAGGAAACTTTAAAAGAGAAAAAGAATTAGGGAAAATCAATAAATTATTTGCTGCTATTGTGTGAATAATATGTAATCCATAAAAAGTAACAGTAATCTGATTGAGCATTTTAATATGTAATCTAATTATGAGTACTTGATTTTTGTAATCTGATTACGTAATCCAGATCACATGTAACCCGTTACTACCCAGCACTGGAAATATTGTTTCTGCTTGAGACTTTGAGTTAATCAGCATCACATTTATGAGTTTATCCACCGGTTTCACAGACAAGGCTTAAGCTAGTCCCAGACTAAAATGCACGTTTGAGCTGGCTCAACCTTAAATTTCTTGCTCTGACATATCTTAAAATATGTCTGTGTCATTGTTCTGTGTCAAGATGCACACTGTAATGTTTTCTTCTAAGGCACTTTTGTAAAAGTTGCTTAATTATCTTAATTTAACTAAGGCCTAGTCCTGGCTTAAAGGGTTAGTTCACCCAAAAATGTATCTGTTTCCTACGTTGTTGTGATTTAATCGGAACGAAAACAGCGTATTCGCGTGACGCAGCTGACACAGAACAGCATACGCTGTTTACATCCAGCTGATATTCTCCAAAATGGCACCAGGGTGATGCGGAGGAGATGAATTGTTGAATGAAGTCGTTTTTGAATGAAGTCGTGCACAAAGTATCCTCGTAGCTATAATAGCAGATGAACCACTGATGTCACATGGATTATTTTACAGATCACCTTGCTACGTTTCTGGACTTGGGAACATTTCAGTTGTGTTGCTGTCTATGGGAGGGTCAGACAGCTCTGAGAGTCCATCAAAAATATCTTCATTTGTGTTCCGAAGATGAACGAAGGTCTTATGGGTTTGAAACGACATGAGGGTGAGTAATTAATGACAGAATTTTCATTTTTGGGTGAACTATCCCTTTAAGATAAGCCCCGTTTGTGAAACCTGGCCTATGAGTGTTAGAGATAAAGCTAGATCTTACTATAGTGTAGGACGGGTAGGTGGGTGGCGGGAGGAAGGAGGGCTGGTAGAAAGCAGGATTGGCTCCAGGTTGACAGGCGATGACGGGCTGGTTGGGGTACTGTGGGTACATGAGGCAGGCTGTTTTAGGATCCGGTGGGCTGTATGGAGGAGGGTTGGGTGGGACGCTGCTGGTCGGGCCGGTGCCTCCAGCGGGACCCGTGTACGGCGGGTGGAGGGTTTGGGTGCTGTCCGAGTCGAACCCCGGGTTCAGGGTCCGGTTGCTGTCGGTGTCGTATGCGTGATGGGCCGTTTGGATGCTGTCCGTGTCATTCGCCAGGCCGGCGGTGAGGATGCTGACCGAGTCGTATGCAGGAATGCTGGGTAATGTCGTGGCTTCTCTCTGTCCGGAGGAATCATGAGCTTCCTGGAGCCCGGGAGACCCGGGATGTGTTCGATCATTGGGGATGTTTGGAGGAGCGGCTGATGAACGGGACACACAGATGAGAGGTTAAAGGTGATGTTATTGTTTATTTTATTTAAAAATACACTACCTTCAAAAGTGTTGTAGTTGGTAAGATTTTTGTTTTTTGAAATAAGTACATACCCTTTCCACAAGTTTAAAAATACTGTTGTAAATATGTCATAAAATGAAAGTTATTTCTGTGATCAAAGCTGAATTTTCAGCATCATTACTCCAGTCTTCAGTGTCACATGATCTTCAGAAATCATTCTAATATGCTGATTTGCTGCTCAAGAAACATTTCTGATTATTATCAGTGTTGAAAACCGTTGTGCTGCTGAATATTTTTGTGGAAACCGTGATACATTTTATTTTTCAGATTTCACAGATGAACAGAAAGTTCAAAAGCTCGCATTTATTTGAAATAGAATTCTTTTGTGACATTATAAATGTCTTTTACTGACACTTTTGAACAATTAAAAACACAAAGATTAGATTTTTTAAATGAAAATATAAAAAAACCACTAGAACAGTGTTATATATATTTTGCTGACTTGTGTACTTACATTTATCCCAACTGTTTGGAAGAATGTTTAATCCAGAGAAATAAGCAATTTTAACAAGTGACACAGACCGTGTCTATAGTGTCATTGTGTCACCTGCCCATGACGTGGTTTGTTTTTGTTTTGTAGAAAATATAGAAACTCCAAATACGCTTTAATATGTTGTGTGTTTTAGTAGACCGGTGACGACCGCACAGAGTAGCATTATAACAGATCTTTCAAATGTATCGAGTATGATAAAACAGTGCTCTTTTTTTCCCCACATACGCACGACTGGAAGGATCGGAAGCGGTCGACTGTGGCATAATAGAAGCTCTGCTGCTTTACCCCACATACTCACGACCGGAAGCAGCGGAAGCGCTCGACTGGGGCATAATAAAAGCTCCGCTGCTTTACCCCAAATACGCACGACCGGAAGGAGCGGAAGCGGTCATATGTGGCATAATAAAAGCTCCGCTGCTTTACCCCCCATACGCACGACCGGAAGGAGCGGAAGCGGCCGACTGTGGCATAATAAAAGCTCCGCTGCTTTAACCAAAACCCCACATACGCAGCAACTACCTAGCAGCGGAAGCCTCGACTGTGGCATAATAAAGGCTCTGCTGCTTTACCCCACATACGCACGACCCGAAGCAGCGGAAGCGCTCGACTGTGGAATAATAAAAGCTCCGCTGCTTTACCCAACATACGCACGACCGGAAGCAGCAGAAGCGCTCGACTGTGGCATAATAAAAGCTCCTCTGCTTTACCCCACGTACGCACGACCGGAAGGAGCGGAAGCTGTTGACTGTGGCATAATAAAAGCTCCGCTTCTTTACCCCACATACGCACGACCGGAAGCAGCGGAAGCGCTCGACTGTGGCATAATAAAAGCTCCGCTGCTTTACCCCACATACGCACGACTGGAAGGAGAGGAAGCGGTCGACTGTGCCATAATAAAAGCTCTGCTGCTTTACCCCACATACGCATGACCGGAAGCAGCGGAAGTGGTCGACTGTGGCATAATAAAAGCTTTGCTGCTTTACCCCACATACGCACGATTGGAAGCAGCGGAAGCGCTCGACTGTGTCATAATAAAAGCCCCGCTGCTTTACCACACATACGCACGACCAGAAGCAGCGGAAACGGTCGACTGTGGCATAATAAAAGCTACGCTGCTTTACCCCACATACTCACGACCGGAAGCAGCGGAAGCGCTCGACTGTGGCATAATAAAAGCTCCGCTGCTTTCGAGCCGTGTGTCGCGCTCTTTCAGCGCCTCGTTTCGCTTCAACTGCTTTCAGCCTCACCCTGCTTCATTCTACTACGTTAATAAATCATTAGCTCATCCATGAACATGATTTCTGCCCGAGTCCCATTGGATTGCTTCGGCTGTGGGATTGAAGACCACAACTCCCATGATTCCACACTCAGTCACAGCATCATCAAACTACGCCTTTGCCTCTTTGTTTTATTTTGAATACGCGCCCTCTAGCGCCGAAAATGACATATTGTGCCTTTAATCCAAGCTTTTCTGTGGTTTTTGTGCAACTTATTTTGTAATGCTGTAGTTTTAATGCAATTTAATGCATTTTAATTTAAAACTTTGAAATATTTGTTGTAGATTATTTTTAATATTTTTGCCGTTTAAAAATGTTTTATACTACAAAAACTATAAAAATACTTTAAATAAAATAAACATTTAATTGAAATAAAATAAAACCAAAAACTTTATTTTATTTCAGCTAGTTGCCAAGGCAACTTTTATTTTTGTTTAGTTACTAACTCACTAGAACTAATAAATACAAATATCAAAATACTATACCAAAAATAAATAAATAAAAAACTAAGGAAAAAAACCGCATAATGACTAAATAAAAACCACAAATACTAAATTACAGTAAAAATATAATATTACAGTGAAGTATGAATAAACACTATAACAGTATATAAATAAATCTAAAATAACACGGATACAGACAAAACAGGTTTCTTATATCTCCTGTTTTCTTCAGTCCTTCAGTCCTTCAAGGTCAAAAATACAGTAAAAACAGTAATATTGTGAAATATTACAATTTAAAATAATATTTTCTATTTAAATATATTGTAAAAGGTATAATATGTATTCCTGTGATGCAAAGCTGAATTTTCAGCAGCTAGTCTTCAGTGTCACATCAACCAATGACGAGAGTTTGAGAGTTTACAGTAATTGCATAAGAACGCTTTGGCATTGGCTGTTTTCTTTAGAACATCAACCAATGACGAGAGTTTGAGAGTTTACAGTAATTGCATAAGAACGCTTTGGCATTGGCTGTTTTCTTTAGAAAATATATACATCGCGTGATTTTTGCATTTTTGCATAGGTTCTGCTGCACACATCACTGTAACATTCCACCTGAGAGTTATTTGAAACTCACTGTCCATTCAGAAACTCTGCTCGGGGAGAAACCTTCACCTCCACGACAGCCCATCAATTATTCACTGATATACAAGATCCTTTAACACATGACCAAATGATCAGGTGCTTTCGGAGATGTTCTCTGGTGAGCCATTTTTCTTCTTCAAATGAAGAACTGTTGAATTCAGGCTGTTAGCATGAGCTCCTCTAAATGTTGGTCAAGCCTCATTGTGTTTCTTATTCTTGGCTGAATTGATGCACATCAAAAATAACAAACACATAAATATATATATATATGTATTTTAATTAAGTGTACGCTGAATATCATAAATGGCTCATTTAAAAGATATACTTTTTTATATCTGAAGTTGTCAAGTATTTTGGTAAGTTGTCATGCTGTAATTTTTTTTTACTGCATTTATTTATTTGTTTAATCTTAAAACAGCATTTAGGTTTGTTTGTAGATTATTATAATTTTTTTAGCTGTTTAATAAAAGTTTTGTACTTTGTAATTGTTTTGCATAAAGACATGCTCAAACATTTCATTACTCGAAATAAAATATATGTTAACTGAAGTCTGAAATGAAATCTGTAAAAATACTTAAACTTGTTTTATTTCAGCTAGTTGCCAGGGCAACATTTCTCATTTTTGTTTAGTTTAACATGGTGTACTAAAGTAACTAAAACTAATAAATAAAAATGAATAAAAACTGTATAGACATTTTTTTACAAATAATAAAAATGGCAAAACAACCATTATTTATAAATGACCCTAAACTTTTCAAGTAAAATTAAAGTGAAAACAGAAAATAAAAAATCTAATTCAAAAATATTAACAAAAACTATAATAGTATATCAATAATACTAAAATAACACTGGTTCCAGCAAAAGGAGATCTCGTCTGCTATCTGCAGTTTTCTTTCAGTCATCATGTCTGTGTGTTTTATAAACGGATGCATTTACAGAGCTACACAAGCTCTATGAAGCTCAAGAAGTTTCCATGAGTTTGCGCTGGACTGAAAGCATGAATGATAAATGCTGGTCATTTTACCTGGGTCCATCAGGGACGGTCAGAGGTCATCAGGACGCAGAATAATCCTGAGAAATATCCAGCGAGAGAGTGTCGGCGTTCAGGATCAGACGTGCGTGTGTCTGTGTGAAATGGCAGTGGCTTGTGTGATATTTCATACTCTCTCTCTCTACTCTCTCTCTCTCTCTCTCTGCTCTTCTCTCTCTCTCTCTCTCTCTCTCTCTCTCTTCGCTCTTCTCTCGCGCATCGCTCCTAACAGGCTCGTGTGTGTTTAAAATGAGTCTGCGGACTGTGTGGTAATGTGTGTTTATGAGTGTTCCTTGTGAACATACTGCAGTGTCTGGATGTAAACAAAGGGTCATGCCATAAAATAATTCAATTTAACAATAAGATAAGAGGGAGATAATAACATTTTTAAATTATAAAAAATGGTTTTTGTTTTTTAATATAAAAGTGGTCATTTGAATGGTATATATATATATATATATATGTATACTGTATATATATATATAATATAATATATAAAACACCATAGATGAATTTACATAATTTCAAAATGTAATTATAAAAATTGATAAGATAAAATTTAAAAATAATATATAAATATATAACTTATATGTGATATAAAGCAAGATATTTTAAATTATAAAATGGATTGGTATTTTATATTAAATTAATTATAAATTGCTTTATAATAATACTTATGCATATTTTCAGAACATCCAAACACAGTCTCCTAGAAACTGATGGTGACGTTTTTCTAATGATCTCCTGTAGCTTATACTAGAAGCAAGCCCTTTATTTGCCACCATGTAGGTCTTGCTAGTGTAGATCCTACCAAACATATTAACGTTACCAATAGAGGGCACGATTAACTGGAACGAATTAATGTTCACTCATGCCTAGACTGAGATAAAATGAGACTTTGCATGGCACGGGTTTCAAGTTCATCCCTTCAGGATGTAAATTAAATGCACAAAATTAGAAGAATAAATTGATATTCACACACACATTTAAAGTGTTGGTGCAATATTGATGAATGCATTCTTGCTCCATTAGTCAGATTTTCATAATAATGCCTGCGTGACTTTGTGATCGTTCTACAGTCGTCCATTGCTGCGGAGGTGTTGATGTTGGTCATGCTGTATTACGCAGCGTGGAGACATTCTGGTGAACACAATGTTTTACATGGCATGCTCAAAAAATAGTTATTCCTAAATACATGTTATCGTTAAGGGGGGAATTGCAAAAATTGACATGAAACGAATACTGTTGACTGTTTATTTATTTGTTTGTTTGTTTTATTATTGGATTAGATATATGCTCTTATTATTTTGTTGTTTAGTTATTGAATGCATGTAATTATTCAGTAGAATTACAAAATTTAGCCATGCAACAATTATTGTTGACATTTATTTATTTATTTCCATTATTACATTAGAATATTATTTGAATTATTATTGTTTGTTTTCATTATTTGTATTTTTATTATTACTCTTATTATTATTTATTATTTTATTATTATTTTATTTTTTATTTAATAAATGCTGCTCAAAAAAAATGCAGTTATAAGTAGAATTACAAAATTTAGCATGGCAACAAGTATAGTGATATACTGTATATAATTAGTATTATTTATTATTAAATATTTAATTAATTTTATTCTCTGCTTTTATTTTATTCTTTTTATTTTTTATGATTACTTATTTGTTTCTATTATTGTATTTATTTATTTTTATTTACATGCATTTGCATTAAGTACATTTGATAAGTTTGTTTCAATTCCATTAAATGTACCTTTCAGTGAATATCAGCTATGATCTGTTCCTCACACAAACATGTTTCATATGTTTCTAGAAGACTTCGAGTGCATAAGAAGCTCAATGTCTGTTTCATTCTGTGGGACAAAAAGGCAGCTTGAAGATTTTGCTAAAATCATGTAGTAGTGATGAGTACCCATGGTGAGTAATAACACTATCCACTTAATTTTTCATGGCAATTTGTTATCCTTATTTTTTTTTCTGAAAGTCAACTTGTTAAGTCAACTAATTGGGTTCAACTAAATGCAAAGATTATGAACATGTTGATAAAACGGTATTCTTCACTGCAGCTTCATTGAAAGTATAGGTTCAAGCGATTTTAAATGAATAAACCATCCAAAGGTAACTCTAGTCAAGACACATTTATTTAAATTGTGATTTAAAATACAGATTGTAAGCAGGAAAATAATAGTCAAATTCAACAATTATGAAATGGATTCAGCTAAATAAAGCAGCTCTAGTGTCATTATTCAGATCAAGTTTGTTCTCATCCGATAGTGTCAGTGATATTTAAATTATTACTGAATATTAATTGTCTTTTAGATGGACACGGCTCTGTTCTCTCCCTGTGAGTTTAACGTCTGTATAAACCAACCCGATCTCATGAAAGTGCGTAAAATAGTACGCCAAATAAAAACAGAAATTCGTGGTATTGATACGCAAAAATGGAACTTTGGACGTCTATATGTCTAGCACAGTGAATCTCAACCTTTTGGCGTAACGGACCCCAGTCCAATTCAGAACCATCATCAAGGACCCCCAGAACAAAATTGACTCGTATCATTTGTGTCTTTGTGAGGACCAAATGCGGTCAAGTATAATTCAAGTTAGTCGACTTGTCCAGTATTTGGCCATATCATCAGCTATATTGGATTTTTCTTTCATGGGAAAAGGAGTCATGTCAAAATATACAACATTTATACAAAAAAGTATACTGATTAGGACCCCCTGGTTAACAAGGACCAATAGGGGCAGGACCCTGGTTGAGAAACACTGTGCTACGCGATGGATATGTTTAGGGCTGTGGGGTAGATGCATATCATATTTACGCGAAAACTGCGTATCATATGCACGCCAACAAATTTCGTATCATATGCACGCGAAAACTGAGTATCATATGAACGCTAAAGTCAATTTTTGCGTATCAATACCACGATTTTTCGTTTTTATTTGGCGTACTATTTATACGCACTTTCATGAGTCTTTCAGAAGCTGATTTACTCTGATCTGCAAGTTTCTGTAAATCTCGACTCAATCAGGTCTTCATATTTCTCATATTTCTGTCCGTATGAAACACCAGCAGACTGAGACTCAGAGATTATGATGATCTCAAACACATGAGTTCAGTCGAGTCAGTTCATCTCAGCTTTCATTTTCGCTTAAAACTGGTGAAGAAAATGAAAGAAGCAGTTCAGAAACTCAACGGTTTGCTTTTATTCCCATGGCTCTTTACACTGAATCTCCAAACCACCACCGTGTTCATCTGTGTTCCTGCTGTTCATTATGAACGGATGATTTGCTTCCTTTTGTTGCTTTCTGAGTTAATCAGATTATGCTGGTTAAATCTCTTTTTGCTGACTTCAAGCGCATTCATTCATCAGGCCTGTTATTAAACACTGTTCTGTTTCTCTACACTGTAAAAACACGAGGTTTATTCAACAAATAAATAAAATAAAAATGTAAAAAACAGCAGTCAGAACTTCAGCATAAAAATATTTTAGTAACATTTAGGTTTTACCGAGTGGAACTCCACATTAACAGTACAAAAGTAAAAAAAAAAGCGTATTAACCAATTGTTAATATACTGTACCTTTAAAAAAAAGAAGCCTTTATTCATCAATGACACATTAATTGATCAAATTTGAAAGTAAAGACATTTATAATGTTAATAAATGCTGATCTTGACAGAATCCAGAAAAATGAAATGTGTCTCAAAAATAGTTTTGTGCAACTCTTTGGAAAATGCAATAGTTTTGTGAGCGAATGCAACAAAGCTAATTACTGATTTTTGCAATAAAATTCGAGCAAAGATCAGAGGAAATATATATATGTAATACTATAACCAAATGGAGTCATCAATGACGGTCATTATCATAAACATGGTCATTCTGATGTGGACTTGGAGGTGATGAAGGTTTGACCACCATGTCTACACCGCACCGCAAGCAGGCGCAACAAAATACGTTATAACTCATTATAATCAGTGATGCGGTCTAAACTGGATGCGGCGCGTCGCAACACAACAAATTTCCACCAGAAAACTGCTGCTGCGTTCTATTCTTGACGTATTGACACAAATTTCAAATGAATTTCAACGGTCGCTTTGTCGCGTCCAATGTACTAGACAGACTTCAGCTGTTGCGGAAACAATCGCGTCGGTGTAGGGGGCGCGGGACAAAAGTTAACGCGGTGTGGTATAGTTGTAACCAGGAGTCTAAAATTTCCACACAGCTAGCATTAACCCAAAATGTCCGCATTTTACTACTTACCATATAACATTATATAGAGAACAAAACGGGGGAAACGAGACCGGACATTTGTAGTGATAGAGAAAAAATGTATTTATCTCAGTTTTTATTATTTATTTAAAATTAGACAAATCTGCTATTGTTCTATTGCTATCTCCAATCTGTTATTTATCAGTTTCGATAGTTTTTTTTTAATGCTTCGCTAACTATCATAAGACAGTAACCGGTTTTAAACTCCAGTTGCGCAGATGGGGCACGTTGTAAAACTGCGTACAATGTGCTATTCTATGACATTAGCGATGTAATTCAGACTATTTACTTTAATACATTTTAATGACAAACGACGAGAAACAGGTGAATAAATACTGACAGTCAATGTTTGATGTTAAGAAATTATTATTTCAAGACAAGTAAGATTTTGGCTCGTTTATGTGGCCGTCCAAGCATGGTTGCAATGTAGTTCATTGTCAAACTCCAAATCGATTATTTTTAATTCTTAAAAAAGACTGCATTATTTATTGAAATAATTATTTTATTTTAATGACAAAAATTTTTGTATATTTTTTCATGCGATAAGATAACATTTTAAGCTGTTTTATGGTCATGTTACAAGTGCCCCTCAGTGTACAATGTCCCCACCTATGGGGCTGTGTCACATTTCACTTCCAAATTGGTTTGAGGGTAAATGATGAATAAAAACATCATCCTACTGTGGAGTCTCAAGGGAGTGCAAACAAAGTGACATATTTGTACTAGACAAGTGTGACATTACTGTGGATAAAAAGTTATACTCTGAACCCCATGTGGATTTTCATAATTTGAGAAAGTCAAAAAGTGTTACTTTGTGTCCCGCTCTCCCCTAGACACGGTGTTACAGTCTAATTTTAGTTTAAAATGGCATTAATTAAGTGTCTGTTGGCTGTTTTAGCTCCTGCAGTGATTAAATAGATGTAAACATTGAGCGTGACATCATGCATCTCAAATAGCGAGTTGTGCTTTGGTTTCCACTCATGTATAACATACTGTATAATACTTGAGTGAAAAACTCCAGAGATGATGAATGAGGCGAAACAGACTCGAGTCTAATCAGATCAGTAACTGTCGCGCAGAGCCAGACGAGAACACTTATCCCATCCCCTCGTGCTCTCTCGCAAAGGGGTTGTGGTCAGGAATCCGATCTGCGAGCACAACTACGTGCGTGCATGAGCCTGTGGGTAGCGCCTTTGTACGACGTCTCCAGCCCCTAATTATGATCCACTCGACTTACGTAACTTTGATAGCCAACCTGGGTCGATTACCTCTGTCCAAGAAGTCATCCAGGCAGTGTTATCTGTCCATTGCTTGATGTGTTTGGTTGGGTGCTTCTTTTTTGGCTTTTGCCAATTTCCCGACGCCCTCTAGTGTGGCCTGACGCCACTCTACGACCTGTTTTGGGGAGATCATAGTAGTCTGAGGACAAACTAACATATGCATTTTATGAACAGGGAGGGAGTATCTGCGTTGATGTATAAAGATCCGTCGCAGGTAGACTCTTTAGGATGTTAGCCGGGTACATTCAAGCAGACTTCAGAACTTTGTCATCACTTTTTGTCAACCCCAAAATCATCGCCGCAAGAAAGTGTGAGACACAAAGCGCACCGCCTCCCCAACAATGTGGCCATGATTCGTTCTGCATGAAACCTGAAGTCGTTTTACTCTGAAATTCTCACTATATCAGACGACGAAGCGTATGACGCGGACATCGCTCAGACAGTCCTGTCATGCAATCTCAAAGAAGTACGAGGTAGGCTCAAAACAAAACAAAGTGCAAAGAAATAGGACAAACGACATTATAATATTTATATTAATGAGTTATTTAAAATTTAATCGTACAGGTTCATTAAATGTTCAAATTAAACGGAATATATTAGTCTTGCATGAGTGTACTCTCTTAATGCCTAATACAAGGCCACACCAACCCGCTAGCGAACCACACTAGGCACATGCCCCATGGCAACCACGAGACAAAACATTTCATATATCATGTTGGAGACTTAGGTCAACAGGCAAACGAAGCAATCGCACAGGTTCCTTTAGGGTTAAATGAGATCCACCATCGCTCGCACACCTAGTGCTGCATACATACTTCGTATTTTTGCGAGTACTGTCACCACAAAATGACACCATCCTGGCTGAAATAGCTGAGGCTAAGAGAGGAGAGGAACAAATAGAACAGAATGGCAATAGGCTAAAAGGAGAAAGTGATAGGCGCTGAGCTCTGTTTTACAGCTCAAAAGATGTCAAAGTGTTTTGTGAAGACTGATGAATTTAGGCAGCAGATGTCTAAGAGCCTCAGGCTCAATCTCACACTCTTTCTGCGTTCACTCACGTCATCATGAATGTGTCAAGAGTCACTTTTAGCCTACGGTGACCCGGGTCAGACGAACAAAGCCTTCACATAGCTTCACGTTGGTCTGTGGCTGTGTGTGTGGTTGTTTTCGCAAGTCATTATGCAATCAGTGACTGCTGTTTATTCCCTCACTGAGCTTTAGTTCATGCTGGAATAATGACATTAGTCAGTAGTAGTGCTGAGTGAGGCAGTCGATATAAGACGGATTACAGCACTCTTCATACTGCTACTCACGCGCCACTACCTTCTTAAAGGGGCCTTATGTTACTGATGCATGTTATACTAAAGGATATTTAATCATTTTATTTCTCCCAAATGTCCCTTGAGCTGTGCTGAGAACCCTTGATGTTCCCAGTCCAAAATTACAGGTCTTTTAAAAAGTGCATGCAAATCTCTCATTGTGCTATATAATCACCAGCACTTGCATTCAGTCTTATTTTCAATTTATCATTGATCTGTGTTATTATTTGTGGTTAAATGTCAGTTTTCACACTGAAAGCAGTGAGGCCTATATGATAAATCAATTTGAAACTATTTTCTTATTTTGGGAAAAAACTGAATGGAATGTTTTTATTAATATTTTTAAAATCAGCATAATTAGTAATAATAGGCCTTTTTGCTTTTTTTTTTTAAATGTAAAATGTGGGTCTGTGTAGGCCTAATAAATGTAATGTTGTATATAAGATGTTTTCATTGTGTTTTCAGAAGACGTAGCAAACCCAAAAGTATTTGGACACTTAAAAACGTCCAAGATTAGATGCTAAATATCAAAGCAAGTGTCATTTATGGCAACGAAAGAGGATGCATACACAGACACAAGCTGCGAGTTTGCAAAACAGTGGACAAACGAAATCGCATAGGATCACCTGTGTGTAACCTTTCTATCGTATCCAATATTATTGTATTTCTATAATATGGTATTAATACTAAGTTCATATGAAAGTAAAGCTTGTTTGAAAACTATTAAGGAAATGGGACAATTTAGACTGGTAATAACAGTGTGGAGACATGGATGTAGCTTGTGTCTACCATGATTAATCAAAAACATCTATAACCAGACAGATTTGGTTGTATGTAAGACGAAGTAGCATAATCCTTAAATAAATATATTTTGCTGCAAATATGGATTCATTACCTACAAATGAATAGGAGCTCACGAGTATCGGACTAGAGAGGGAATGCATACGGAGAGATTATTAAACTGTACGCAATACTACAAATTTGCACTAAATAGCGGGAGTCAATGGAAGTTAAAAAAAGATTATATTTAGCGCATCTACGCGCCCGCGGGAAGAGTTGGGATAATATGTGGACATTATATATCGCAATCAAGTGGACAATGAAATGGCAATATACTCTTGATATGGGCCTCTCGTATATATTACAATTGTCTATAGCAGTCAGACAAAGAACAAACCACGGACGCCTAGCTAAGCGCGCCAGGATGCAGATCATTACACTAAAATGAACGATCGATGATCCAGCGAGGCAAATGAAAAACACACGGAATCGTAATGTGAATCGCATTCAGGGAACTTTATAATGAAAGTGGATGTAAATCATATAACACACAGTGACGACAATGAACTTAAAAAGCCTACAGTCGCTTCATTTAGTGGTGTTGTTTATGTTGTCTGAACAGGATCTACCTCTTTGGATCGCCCATGCATATCGACAGTTTTCATTCATTGTTAAACACCTTACACAAGACTGTGTACAAATAAGCTCTGGGAATACCTCACCTCAATTTGGAAATAAAGGAACAGAAACCGAGGAAACCCCCCGCTGGAGTTTAAGAGGAGTCCCGTGAGGGGAATATGCAGGTAGGAGTCTGGCAGAGCTGGTGCTGCTGAGTGGAGTGTACTGTTATTTAAACCAGGAGATTTAATTAGGAACAGCTAGCAGCGTGCACTTGGTTCTCCTGGCATACCCAGAAGCGCACTGAGATCCGATTAGAGAGCAGACCTGTGCTAAAGGACTGGGTGAACCGCTGATTATATGAAAAGGAATGAGTACCCAATTAAAGAATGGGAAGAACCAATTCTTAGTCATCATCTACTCACCCTCAGTCTGTATCAGTTTCTCACATCTGTTAAACACAAAAATAAGATGATATTTTGAAGATTGTTGGTAAACAAACTGTTGACGGCAAGACCATGACCTTCCACTTGTTATGGAAAAGGACTCAGATGCAGCAGAGCGGATCTACCAAGCAAACTGAAAACACCTCATACAGGTTGGATAGGGTGGAGTACATGATGATGACAGAATTAACATTTTTGTGTGAGCTATCCTTTTAATGTCGAAGGTAACAGATCTGAGTGATTGGGACGTTTATATGACAGCAGCTGGGTTCACAATGACATTCACTATATTTGATCTTTTTTTTACTATATTAATGTTTTATATGTGAAAAATAATCATTGTTTAAAATAGTGGTTTGCACACATTCGTGGCTGTTTTACTTGAATGTTTAATTGAGCAAGTGGTGTTCAGTTATAATCTAGAAAAATATAGATATTTTGCGTGTTCAAATATTGTGTAAAAATATCTTCCCTTTTTAAGTTTTATTTTTTACTCTTAACCAGTGTTGTTAGATAACTAAAACTATAAGATAAAACATTTTTTTTATTACTTGAAATGCAAATAAATGTGTATTAACTGAAAAAAAACAACATTTTGCATTTTTATTTAGTTTAACTTTGATGTACTAGAATTACTCAACTAAAACTGAAATAAAAATGTAATAAAAACTATATAAACATAAAAAAAGACAACAAAAGCAGAAAATATTGCAATAAAAGGATTATATATATACTATAGTTGTATGTCAGTGATACTAAAATAACACTGCTCTTTAGAGATTTTGGTTCAAAAGATTACTTCATCTAAGCAACATTTTTCTTATTAATGTATTAATTTTAAAATTAATATTCATGCATCTTTATTATTCATGCTTACTATTCATGCATTTCTCATACTGTTCCTGTTGAGAGACTACATTATAAAATAGCGATGTAAAAGAAAATTGTGAACAATTGCAGCATCTAATATATAATCCTATGCACTCCTGTAATTTAACAGCATTTGGATAGTTGACAAAGTACACTGTCAACTGTCCAAGTGCTGTCAGGTTTAACAGTTGCTATTAGCTTAGACTGACACTCATCTGTGATGAAGGTCACCTAAAGGTGTTAGGAGGAACTGGCCATCTGCCTCCCAGAGAAAGAGAGAGAGAGGGTGGAGTTAAATCAAAGCGAGGGAGAGAGTAACAGATACAGACAGAGAAGAGGATGAAGATTTGATAGCCAACAGGCGAGGGTTTGATAGGAGCAGGATAACGGATTGCGCTGGCAAACATCCACACCGTGGTTTCCATCATACCGCGGAGAGACACAGACAGACGCCGGATGAGAGCGCGATGCTGCGGGGAGACTTCAGCGAGTGTCCGCGGGTTTAGAGGCTGGAAGTCAAACATCACTTCAGGACATGGAGTTTGGACAGATCTATTTACGATATAAAAGAGCAGTCCTGCTGTCATTGATGTTCAATTTGGGTAAGACAAGTGTATGATATTTTCATATTTGACTTTTTTCCCCCTAAAGCTCATTTGACTAATAGAAAAACGGGGGGTGTGTTCAGTGACTTTTTAATATACACTATTGTTCAAAAGTTTGGTGTCAGTATTTTTTTTTTAAAGAAATGAACACTTTCATCCAGTAAGGATGCATTAAACTGATCAAAAGTGACAGTAAAGACATTTATAATGTTACAAAAGATTCCTATTTCAAATAAATGCTGATCTTTTGAACTTTCTATTCATCAAAGAATCCTGAAAAATAAAATGTATCTAAGTTTCCACAAAAATATGGGCAGCACACCTGTTTTCAATATTGATAATAATCAGAAATGTTTCTCGAGCAGCAAATCAGCATATTAGAATGATTTCTGAAGATCGTGTGACACTGAAGACTGCAGTAATGATGCTGAAAATACAGCTGCGCATCATAGAAATAAATTACATTTCACTATATATTCATATAGAAAACAGCTATTTTAAATTGTAAAAATATTATCTGTTTTTATTGTGTTTTTGATCAAATAAATGCAGCATTGGTGAACAGAAGAGACTTCTTTCAAAAACATTAAAATATCTCACAGAGCCCAAACTTTTGAACAGTATACTGTTATAGTAGAAAACAAGTAGTTTATGCATAACATGCCCATCAGCATTTTAGGTTAAAGTGTATATGAATGAATAAGAGAAAGTGTATAAACATTTCTGTAACATAGTTAATGTTTTTCACCATTTATAATCACATTTGAGCTTTTTTGCAATTCACTTCAGTAGTCCTATGGTGTGACAAATTAATAATCGAAAGTGTGAATATTCCATGTAGACTCTAGACCTTAATCTCTAGGTTCATAAAAAGTGCTTATAAATAATTATAAAATAAGTTAGACAAAGTATTGATTTAACATATAGTATGTCAACTACCAAAATTACAGCAGATATTATTATAGCCTATTATAATATATATATATATATATATATAGCATTAAATATAGTCATATATTTATATATAGTCATAATCTGAAGTCTCTTCACTTCCATTTTAGTCTTCACTTTCATTTTAGTAAAGATTCAACAAGTGGCTCTTTGATGAGTTCTGCATTACGAAGTTGAGCATCTGCAGTTGGCAGGTTGTTCTGTCCTGTCGGCAGATGCATTTTGTGTGTGAAAGAGAGAGAGTTGTCGCTCTCTGTATGTGGATTTGTGTGGTGGGGGAGCTGTAAGAGAAGAGCTGCAGTAATTGGGCATTAGCGCATGTAGAGGACAAGTGCAGCCAGCTGGCCATCAGATTGTTTAGAATGAGTGATAATCAGAAAAGGCCCTCGCCGAGACACACGGCGTTCAGCATTCAGCACAAACACTCAGTCACTGTCCATTCAGCTCCTCAGCATGTTCCTGTCACTCGGTCTGAGGGTAAACGTAGCACGAACACATGGTTTTAGATATAAATTGTAGTAATGCATTACTTAATTGGTGTCTCATTGTCTGACGGTTTCTATGCATGAGCTGTTTCTATGCATTACCACCTATAGGATATCGTGAGTGGTTCCCTTGTGAAAAATATTTTTTAAAAAGAGCACTTGTTACTGAAATAATATACTTTAAAAGAATGTACTGTTCGAACTGAATGTAATTTTTTCAGACGCATTAATGCATTTTTGAATTTGACATTATTACAAATCGCACATTTTTTTAAAGTGTACTTTTAAGTGTGTTTCAAAACAGTCAAGAAATGTGCTCTATAGGGGTTACACTATATTATCTGCAAGTACAGATTTTTTAAATGATCATTTTAAGATTTGAAGCACGCTACAAGTGCACATTCAGTACAGTTAAGCCACACTTTTTGAGAAGAGTTGCCTGAGTTTTGCTGTTCAGTTACTAGGGTGTTGTGGGCAGTTGCTAGGGTGTTGCTAGGCTGTTTCCAATGTGTAGTGTGTTGCTAGACTTTCTAGGGTGTTGTGGGTGGTTGCCAGGGTGTTGCTAAGTTTTGCTAGCGTGTTTCTAGGGTGTAATGTGTAGTTGATAAGGGGTTGCTATTTCTGCGGTATTGTGGTGTTTGCTAGGGCGTTGCTAGGCTGTTTCCAATGTATAGTGTGTAAGTGATAGGGTGTTGCTAGGGTGTTGTGGGTGGTTGCTAGGCTGTTTATGGTGTGTTGCTTGTAGTGTGTAGTGATGGGGGGGGGGTTATAGACTTTCTGGGGTGTTGTGGGTGGTTGCTAGGGCGTTACTAGGCTGTTTCTATGGTGTAGTGTGTAGTTGATAAGGGGTTGCTATACTTTCTGCGGTATTTTGGGTGTTTGCTTGGGCTTTACTAGGCTGCTCCTAAGGTGTAGTTGATAAGGGGATGCTAGACTTTCTGCGGTGTTGGGGTGGTTGCTAGTGGGCTACTTAGTTGTTTCTAGGGTGTTGTGGGTGGTTGCTACGCTGTTTCTAGGGTGTTTTTAGGCTGTTTCTAAGGTGAAGTGTGTAGTTGATAAGGGGTTACTAGACTTTCTATGGTGTTGTAGGTGGTTGCTAGGCTGTTTCCAATGTATAGTGTGTAGGTGGTAGGGTGTTGCTAGACTTTCTAGGGTGTTGTGGGTGGTTGCCAGGGCGTTGCTAAGTTGTTGCTAGGGCGTTGTGGATGGTTGCTAGGTTGTTTCTAGGCTGTAGTGTGTAGTTGATGGGGGTTGCTAGACTTTCCACGGTGTTGGGGTTGTCACTGGGGCATTGCTAAGTTGATTCTAAGGTGTTGTGGGTGGTTGCTTGGCTGTTTCTAGGATGTAGTGTGTAGTTGATAAGGGGTTGCTAGACTTTCTATGGTGTTGTGGGTGGTTGCTAGGTCATTACTAGGCTGTTTCTAATGTGTAGTGTGTAGTTAATAAGAGCTATAAACTTTCTATGGTGTTGTGGGTGGTTGCTAGGGTGTTGCTAGGTTGTTTCTAGGGTGTAGTGTGTAGTTAATAAGAGGTTGCTAGAATTTCTAGGATGTTGTGGGTGGTTGCTAGGGCATTGCTAGACTGTTTCTAGGGTGTTGCGGGTGGTTGTTAGGCTGTTTTTAGAGTGCTGTGGGTGGATATAGCTCGGGTTCCTACTTTATTGTGTGTCTGGGGTATTTTTTCACCTGTTTTCTGGTACAGCAGGTGATAATGGTGCATCTGATCACTAATCAAAACACCAGCACACACAAATGCTTCAGGATGACACACACACCGCTAGTTTAAGCAATAGCAAACGTGATGCTCTCCACTAATGAGCTGTTTCTCATAGTTTATCATTAGCTTATGAATGAAACAGCTGCGCGTCATCTGATGAGTGTGTGTCTCATTGTTCTGGTGGGAGTTTCATTGTAAGTGATTTCGGGAGTGCTCCACCCGAATGAAACTATGACCTATTTCTGCAGTTGCGGGAAGCCTGATTTCTGGGTACTTTTGAGCAGATTGAAAGCGCAGGGCAAGACGCGCGGCATAGTTGACCATTGCCATGGAAACCTCGCTGGAGAGCGCAGCCACTTCACTCTTTGTGCTTAAGTGCAATAGCAGCTCGCATGTTTTTGACTGAATGTGCTGCATTGTATCCTTAAGCTGCGATGAAGCCGTGACCGTGAAGGGATAGACTTATAGTTTGTGTTTGAAAACAACATGTAAAATTCTTTCTCCAGGGAATTGCTGTTGTTTTCCAAGCGTTTAGTTACATTAAGCCATCTCCAGAAACATGCTTGTGACGCATTAGTAGATTGTTGCCACTGTAGAGAAAAATCTGGAAGAGACTGAGAGTACTTTCAATTTTTTCCTGGATAGAGGGATATTGGACAGCACAGAGATTCACATATGTCAGATAGATGAAGTGTGTGAGTTGAGTTGAATGTCCAGGGCTCCGGTGCCTGTGAGACCCTTATTAAAACACATCCTTTAGACCCCAACCATGATAGAACATTGCATTTATGTTTTGGTTTTACCAAAAAACAAAACAAAAAGAACCATCAAGTGTGCAAATTCAAGTCTGGATCTGTGGATCTGGAGTGACCTTTATAACCAATCCAGTAACTCATTCTTCTCCAGCATGTGTGTTTTCTCCTCTCTCTCCTGTGCGTGAGAGTCTGTACCAGCCACTGGATTCATCCATCTCTCAGAGGTGGCTCATGTCTCTGAGATCTGTCGGACACAGAGAGGTCAGAGGGCATCAGGGCTGTAGATAACAGAAGAGCAGACTCACTCGGGTTAAAGAGCACAGCGCTCCCCCTGAATCACACCAACAAAAACATTTCAGAGCAGGACAGACACTAATGGTGCTGTGTTGTGTTTCACAAGCCAAAATGAGTTTTTGACGAAGTGCAGCTGCAGCTTTTTCTTTTAACACAATCTCTTTGTTTACAAATGAGATATAAACATATGTAAAAAGACATTCGAAATGATCACCCAGCGATATATTAAAAGTTGGATATACAGTGGGTACGGAAAGTATTCAGACCCCCTTAAATTTTTCACTCTTTGTTATATTGCAGCCATTTGCTAAAATCATTTAAGTTAATTTTTTTTCCTCATTAACACAGCACCATATTGACAGAAAAACACAGAATTTTTTACATTTTTGCAGATTTATTAAAAAAGTAAAACTGAAATATAACATGGTCCTAAAGTATTCAGACCCTTTGCTGTGACACTCATAAATTTAACTCAGGTGCTGTCCATTTCTTCTGATCATCCTTGAGATGGTTCTACACCTTCATTTGAGTCCAGCTGTGTTTGATTATACTGATTGGACTTGATTAGGAAAGCCACACACCTGTCTATATAAGACCTTACAGCTCACAGTGCATGTCAGAGCAAATGAGAATCATGAGGTCAAAGGAACTGCCTGAAGAGCTCAGAGACAGAATTGTGGCAAGGCACGGATCTGGCCAAGGTTACAAAAAAAATCTGCTGCACTTTAAGGTTCCTAAGAGCACAGTGGCCTCCATAATCCTTAATGGAAGACGTTTGGGACGACCAGAACTCTTCTTAGAGCTGGCCGTCTGGCCAAACTGAGATATCGGGGGAGAAGAGTCTTGGTGAGAGGTAAAGAAGAACCCAAATATCACTGTGGCTGAGCTCCAGAGATGGAGATGGGAGAAAGTTGTAGAAAGTTAACCATCACTGCAGCCCTCCACTAGTTGGGGCTTTATGGCAGAGTGGCCGGACGGAAGCCTCTCCTCAGGGCAAGACACATGAAAACCCGCATGGAGCTTGCTAAAAAACACCTGAAGGACTCCAAGGTGGTGAGAAATAAGATTCTCTGGTCGGTTGAGGCCAAGATAGAACTTTTTGGCCTTATTTCTAAGCGGTATGTGTGGAGAAAACCCGGCACTGCTCATCACCTGTCCAATACAACAGTGAAGCATGGTGGTGACAGCATCATGCTGTGTTGGTGTATTTCAGCTGCAGGGACAGGACGACTGTTTGCAATCGAGGGAAAGATGCATGCGGCAAAGTACAGGGATATCCTGGACGAAAACTTTTCCAGAGTGCTCAGGACCTCAGACTGTGCTGAAGGTTTACCTTCCAACAAGACAGTGATCCTAAGCACACAGCTAAAATAATGAAAGAGTGGCTTCACAACAACTCTGTGACTGTTCGTGAATGGCCCAGCCAGAGCCCTGACTAAAACCCAATTGACCATCTCTGGAGAGACCTAAAAATGGCAACGTTTACCATCCAACCTGACAGAAATGGAGAGGATCTGCAAGGAGGAATAGCAGAGGATCCCCAAATCCAGGTGTGAAAAACTGTTGCATCTTTCCCAAAAAGACTCATGGCTGTATTAGATCAAAAGGGTGCTTCTACTAAATACTGAGCAAAGGGTCTGAATACTTAGGACCATGTGATATTTCAGTTTTTCTTTTTTAATAAATCTGCAAAATGTCAACAATTCTGTGTTTTTCTTTCAATATGGGGTGATGTGTGTACATTTATGAGGAAAAAAAATTTACTTAAATGTTTTTAGCAAATGGCTGCAATATAAAAAGTTGAAAAATTTAAGGGGGTCTGAATACTGTATATAGTACATGCTATTTTACCTGCATACTCAGATCAATACATACTAAATAGCAAATCTCGGCTGCGTGATTTTTTTACATCAATCGCCAAACAATAACTATAATCACACAGGTCTGTATGTAAAGTTGGATATATATTATATCCAAATTTATTTACATATGTACAGTACACTCATGCAAAGCAATAAAAACTGTATAGCAACTGCTTTGTTGTTGCAATTATAACTATACTATCACCCAACTCTTTATATAAAATTGTATAAGTACGTCCATTTTATTTGCATACATACAGTACACTCATATTAAGCTTCTTACAATATATAGCAAATCTCAAATGCTTGATTGCTTGTATTGTCGCAAAATGTAACTATAGTGTTGTCTAATCTGCTAAATGCAACTATAAGGCATGAAGAAAAATATTATAACCATTAACATCATAATTTTCTGTGAGGCTGCTTTGAAAATATGTACTTTTGAGTTCAAATAAGAGGTAAAGCACAGAAAATTGTATGAATAAAATAGTTTAAAGTTGGTATTCATTAAGAAAGTGTGAAAGAAAGTGGCCTTAGAAGGCATTTCTACCTACAGCGTATCTGAACTATTAGGACTCAAAAAGAGCAAATGATGATCCTATATACTGTACTGTATACAGTATACAAACAGGTTTTTCAATCTATTTATTATGTAAAAATAACCTGAATGTTCAATGAAGATTCTTGAATTTGACTCCCATTTGTTCTGAAGTTGGTAGCAGCAGTTGGTTGAAATATGGAATATGTTTCTGACTGGATATGACAATAACAAGGCAGAAAAAGCCTGCATATAAAATGCCTTTAAGCAAGAGACTTGCTGTACCTGTGTGTTCATTACGGACAGATTTAGAGTTTTAATCAAAACAGGATTTGGGGAAACTTCAGCTCAAGTTTGTTGTGATTGGTTTTAATGCATGTTTGTGTGCAGTTATCTGATCTAGGGTCATTTACGCTTTTCTAATGGCTCTTTATTGGTCTGCTGTAGATGATTTAATGCTGGAATCGTGTGGAAAACATGTAGATGTTCGCAGACTTTGATGAGGCCCAAATTACCGTAACCATTATTCAATGAAATTGTATCCATGGTAAAAGCTTGTGTTTGCTGATAAGACCCCAGAGTAGCAAATAATACTCAATGGCATGTGTTTATTAAAGGATGATCTATAGTGGCCCCTGTCTGGTTTTCGGTACGGGGGTCTGATACAGTCTTCTGTCCTGAGGGTTCATACCATACGTCTCTGTGAGTCTATTCTACTAGTCTGAGATGTTGTTTACTGGAGTTTTTCAATTGACTTGATTTGAAAGGGAAGCTTCTGAAGCCCATCCGTATAAGCTCTGTCTATCTGCCTCGTCTAGACTTCAGATCTTTCCGTTTATTCGAACAACATGTGGCTGACAAGGTAGCAGAGAATTGTGTTCAAGTCTCTCTAAAGCTCACCTCTCTCTCTCTTTCTCAGACCAGATGATCCTGGATTAGAGACTGTAGGTCATTCATAGTCACTACTAGACGTCTTGACACAGTTTCTCTCGTTGGTCTTGTCTACTGAAAGTGTGAGGGCCAGTGGCTGATGTTTACATGTGTCCTTCACTTTTTGCAAAAAAAAAAAAAGAAGTTATTGATCAGTGCTTTTGCTGTTTTCCTGTAAAAATGACAAAATATCCTTAACCCTGTATTGCCTGACATAAGAAATAATAATCAGAAAAAGCTGATTTTATGAAATACACGAGTTTATTGAACACTCTCAGAAAAAAACAAACAAACAAAAGCTGTCACTGGGGAGACAAATTCTGATAGCTTGTAATGTAAATCGGTGAGATCTTTATAACAATAAAAATGCATGTAAATATCAGTCATCACTCTATATCCCCCAAAAATGTCTTAATAAGATGATGTTTAAAGGCTTAGTTTGACAATCAAAGCTTAATGCAATGCAACACAATTAGGATTGAGAGATGAACAAATAAACGTTCCTCAAAAGCCTGATGATGATCAGATTTCATACTCATGATTTTTCTAAAAAATTATGTCTGGAGTTGTTTCAATCCAGTAAGTATTCATCTTGAAATATTACTAACAATATCCAAATATTGTTATAAAATATTAAGTCTTGTTTTCAGAGTTAAGTCCGTTTTTGTCTTGTTTTAACCATAAATTGACCAGTCTTTGGTGAAACCGGTTGCTGGTTAATCTATGTAAGTAGCTTGTCTGCATTAGCAGGGTAGATTAATCAGATTATCTCAATAAAAGTTTGACAGTTGTAGTTGATTTCTCAAATGTACCCGAGTATTTAGTTAACCTGAATCACCAGTAATCAGCACTAAATTTCATCAAACAGGTCCCGATCTCACCGCAGGCTTTGTGAATGGCAGATCTATATGGACAGGTATATTTTGCGTCATGTGCGTGAGGATGGATTAGTCTCAGTGAGTGGTGGTCGTTCAAGCTGATAACCCATTGAAGGAGCATCTGGTGGAGGTTTAGTCAGAGTTGGTAAGACGGTCACCCATCTGCCGGTGGAGGTACTAGTGAAGACCAAAGCCTCTTTATCCTACAGGAGTCCTAGTGTAAATCTGCAGTCAGCAGCCCGATGTGTGTGTTTAGTAGTGCTGTCATATACTGGGCCTGTCCTGAATGCCACTGAAGGCCCTTGTGTCGCACATCTGAGATTTTGGTGACGTAAAGCTGCATAGACTGTCAGGTTAGAGCCTGCTGTGCGGATAGGATTCATCAAGTCTCGTGGTCTTCACAGGCAGGGCAGAGTCTCGCTCATGGGAAGTTTCTTTAAGAGGCTTTAACTCTGCTAGGGTGAATCTTCCATACTGTCCTCACTTACTCTTACTTTGCGACTTACTTTGAGTAGACCGTGTGGTGCAGAGATTAAATCTCCAGCAGGTGAGCGGAAAGACAAACAGGTATTCCTACACACAGTGTTTTAGAAGCACCTCTCTTTTATTTCACGAGTGTGAATTTGAACTGATTTGGCCACACAGGAAGTTGCACTGGGATTTGAATTAGAATGACAGGAAGAGGAATTTACTGAATCATAATTCAAAGACCATCCATCCATTGCTATCCATCGCTATATCTATATTGTTCTTTTGTTCTATCCATCTATTCCATGCTCTATTCAATCATTCAATCTTTCTTTCGTTCTATCACTATATCTGTTTTTCTGTCACTATATCTATCATTCTATCGATCTTCTGAGACCTATAAACCTTCAAACTTCTGTCCTTTTTAAAAGTTTTTTTTTTTCAAAACTTTCAATGCCTTTGTCAAGCCAACATTCACACTTTATCTAAAAAACGTAATTTTATCCCACATACTTGACCTTTAACCTCATAGAAGCATCCGCTAATGATGACTCCTTTTTTTTTTTTTAGATGAAACATCTTTGTTAAAATGTTCTTGTAGCGTGTGATACTAATTACGGTTTGTATCCGCAGGTCTGTTCTGCTCTGTCACGTCTGACGTGTGTCTGTCCTCTCCCTGCCAAAACAACAGCACCTGCACACCGACTTTGAACGGCTACCTCTGCATCTGCTCTTTTACCCCAGCTATATACACAGGTGAACACTGTGAGCATTTATACGACCCGTGTGAAAACGCAGGCTGTCCGTCCAGCTGCTTCAGCACTCCAGGAACTGAGAACTACACCTGTCTGTGTCCCGACGGCTTCGATGGTCCCAACTGCACCCTAAACATCAATGAATGTGAGAGCAACCCCTGTACAGGACTCAAGAGCTACTGTGTGGATGGAGTCAATGGATATTCGTGCCACTGTCCCAGCGGATACAGCGGGGACGACTGCATGACGAGGGTGCGAGACTGTGCTGATGACCCGTGCTATAATAACGCCACCTGCGTATGGGCGCCGAGCGGATACGAGTGCCAGTGTGCCGCGGGTTTCTGGGGTCAACACTGTGAAGAAGACATCGATGAGTGTCTGTCACAGCCCTGCAATAACGGCGCCATCTGTCAGGATGGGATTGATGTGTATCAATGCTACTGTGTGCCTGGTTTCCAAGGTTACCACTGTGACATCGACATAAATGAGTGTGCATCCCAACCCTGTGAGAACAACGGGACGTGCATCAACGGGAAGGACCGCTACATCTGTGAATGTCTCATTGGCTTTACAGGTAAGGGCTGTCTAAAACGTACTGTGGATGTACCGTGGTAATTTCATGGTACTTTAATATACACTACCAGTTCATTTTTATTAATTAATTTATTTTTTGCAACAAAACGTCATTTACAAGCATAAATAATATATTCTAAGATTGTTACAATGCATGAGATTCTGAAATTAACTAAAGCATATTGTATTATCTAATAAGTATTACATAGAAAAGTCTGCTTATTCTTTGGTCACTAAATAATTCAGAGAATTATATACAGTTGTGATAAAAAATGTAAATAAAAACATTCTTTAATTTGAGTTTTTTGGGACATGCTCTTTGGCCTGTATGTATATATGATTATATTTATTTATTTAAAAAAAAAAAATAAATAAAAAATTATTAGTAGATTAAAATAAAGTAAAAGAATATTTAAAAAAACATACTTATTTTGTTGAGTTTACGGGAACATGTTGTCAAGCCAGTTCACTGAAAAGAAATATTATTTATTTAAACATAAATGATTTAATTAAGTATTTAAATTTTGATTTATTATCATTTAATGGACCCATTTTAGATAGAACCATTTTATTTTTCTAAACTTTAACATTTTATTCAGTGTTTGTAAACAATCTATTCATAGACAAATATATTTGTCTACAAAATAATTTCAGACATTTATTTTAGTTTATGTATTATATATGTATTATTTATTTGCTAAATATTTATGATCTTCTAAAACACATTTATTAAAATATTTTACTAAAATTTCAGTTTTATAGAAATTTATTTGTCTACAGAAATTATTTCAGGCATTTAAGCTGAAAAAAATGCCATGAATGCCATCCAAAAATGTTTTCAAAATCATGAAAAAAATCTATCATAAGTTTAGTCATGTGTGTGCAAACTTTTTATTGGTAGTATATACCATGGTAATGTTACCATATTCATATAACCATTGTACTCCAAATATGGCAATGCCACATAGATAATACAACAGTGTATTCAGCACAACCATGCAGCATCTGTTTTGAGAGGACTACACTGACTAGTTTCTTCTGTGAGTGAGTCTGTATGTTGATTTGTCCTGCAGGAGTTAACTGTGAAGTTGACGTTGATGAATGCGAGGCAGATCCCTGTCAGAACGGCGCCACCTGCCATGATCACGTGGGATTGTACACCTGTGAGTGTGTGCCAGGATACGAGGGCATCAGCTGTGAGCTGAACATCAACGAGTGTGACAGTTCACCCTGCCAACATGGAGGAACGTGTCTGGATATGGTGAACGGGTGAGTGAGTTGAATCGGCTTCAGTCTGATCCTGGAGGTTTCAGAAAACTAATCAATAACCAGACGGCCACTGACTGGTGGAGTTTAGTTTCAACCCTCCTCCAACACACCTGGCTTTAAGATTGACTATTATTAGCTGTTTAATTAGGGTTAGAGCTAAACTCTCCAGGAAGGTGGCCTTAACTAATCACAACCAGTGCCTTAACTGATCAACCAGTGCCATCACTAATTAACCAGTGTTTTAACTAATCAATATGTGGTGTCTTAACTAATCAACCAGTGTTTTAACTAGTCAGTCTGTGGCTAATTAATCAGTTTCTTAACTAATCAACCAATGCCTTAATTGTTTAGCTAGTGTCTTAACTAATCAGTCAGTGCTGTGGCTAATCAATGAGTGTCTTACCAATCAACCAATGTCTAAAGTAATCAATCTCTGGCTAGTCAATCAGGTCCTTAACTAATCAGCCAGTGCTTAAATGAATCAACCAGTGTCTCAACTAAACAAGTCAAAAAATTAACTAATCAATCTGTGTCTAAACTAACCAAACTTTGTCTAATCAATCAGTGCCTTAACTAAACAACCAGTGACTTAACTAATCAATCTGAGGCTGGCCAGTCAATGCCTTTACTAATCAATCAGTATCTTAACTAAACAATCAGTGTCTTAACTAATCAATCAGTGCCTTAACTGGTCAGTCAGTGCCTTAACTAATCAATCAGTATATCGTAACTAATCAACCAGTGTCTAAACTAATCAGTCTGTGGATAATCAATCAGTGTCTTAACTAATTAACCAGTGCTTTACCTGATCAATCAGTGACTTAACTCAACCATTGTCTTTACTAATCGACCAGTGTCTAAACTAATCAGTCTGTAGCTAATCAATCAGTGCCTTAACTAATAAACCAGTGCCTTGACTAATCAACCAGTGTCTAAACTAATCAGTCTGTGTCTTAACTAATAAACCAGTGCCTTGACTAATCAACCAGTGTCTAAACTAATCAGTCTGTGTCTTAACTAATAAACCAGTGCCTTGACTAATCAACCAGTGTCTAAACTAATCAGTCTGTGTCTTAACTAATAAACCAGTGCCTTGGGACTAATCAACCCCCCAAACCCCCCCCCCCCCCCCCCCCCAAAACTGTCTAACTAATCAATCTGTGTCTTAACTAATAAACCAGTGCCTTGACTAACCAACCAGTGTTGATAAGTCAAGTCCAACTAATTAGTCCATAGCTAATCAATTAGTGTCTAATCAATCATTGTCTTAACCAATCAACCAATGTCTAAATTAATCAATCTGTTAATAAATTAATACAAAGTTTTCAGACATTGTTCAGATTAGTACAATTACTAGACAGGGGGATTGAGGAAAGAGAAAGCAAAGTTTATTTTTATTTTTATG
Source organism: Sinocyclocheilus anophthalmus (assembly GCA_018155175.1). Classification (NCBI taxonomy): domain Eukaryota; kingdom Metazoa; phylum Chordata; class Actinopteri; order Cypriniformes; family Cyprinidae; genus Sinocyclocheilus; species Sinocyclocheilus anophthalmus. The sequence continues at coordinate 537,508 of JADLZN010001309.1, forward strand.
ATGCAGTCAAATGTTGAATAATTAACCAGTACTGTTAACTACTTAACCCAGAGGTCTTCAACCCTGCTCCTGGGGACCCATTGTCCTGCAAAGTTTATTTCCAGCCTGCGTCAGCACACCTGCCTGTGTATTTTCAAGCAATCTTGAGAAGGTTGATTAGCTGCTTCAGGTGTGTTTGATTAGGGTTGTAGCTAAACTCTGCAGGACAGTGGATCCCCAGGAACAGAGTTGAAGACCTCTGACTTAACCACTACCTTAACTGATCAATTAGTTTTACAGTGGAATTGGGCTACTTTTATATTGTTGCTGCGGGTTGTTTTTTCATCCACAGGTTAAAGCGTTCTGGAATGGCTAGTTTTTAATAGCAATTGGGCTGGTTTTGTTTTGCAGACCTGGCAACCACTTAAGAACCACCACATTGGGTCAAGCTTAAAAAATTGTATGTGTAAGGGGATATTAAAGTAAAAGTGGAATGGCACGTGAATGATCTCTCTGATAAGATTGTATAACATCATATAAATACATTGACTTTGTGGAACTGGCTCTCTGTCCTGTAAAGCTAGACAACTAGTGTATGAAATGTGTTTTTCAGTCTGTGGTGATTTATTTGCTGTGTTGAATTACAGCTATGAGTGTGAATGCAGTGGCACTGGATTTGTGGGCTCTTTCTGTGAAGACGACATACCAGAGTGTGCATCTGACCCCTGTCAGCACGGTGCCACCTGCCAGGAAGGAGTTAACCAGTATAACTGCCTCTGCTGGCCTGGTAACCAGTCTTCAATTTAACCTGTTTATCATTTGTGTTTATTTATGCATTTAATGGCTCATTTAATGGCAAATGAATTGCAGTAATAATGTCTCGGCGTCATATTGTGCTCATCAAGTGATGTTCTGTTACACCACACTGCCACCTGGAGAAACATGTAGGACATTGCAAAGAGAACCATAAACTCCAAATGAAATGCTGTTTCAGATTATGAATGTATGGAATGCATGTTTGTATTGGAGTAGATGTATCATATTTTCCAGAAAATAATTGATTAAAAGTCACACATGGCAAAAAAATTGCTTTGTTTTTATTAATACATTCAGAAATAATATAAAACTAAATGTTTACAAACATCAGAACAGAACAGAAATGAACAATGTAAGTATAAAACAAACATAAATTATAGTGTCATTCATTCTAAAACACATTTATTATAAACACCAAGCCTAAACTAATTTATTTAAAGGAAAACTGATACATGGGGGAAATGCTCTATAGAAATAAACATGGGCTAAATGTGTTATCGGACACAAACCAAATGTGTTGGTGTTGGGACTTAATTGCATTATATAAGTCGCTTTGGAATATACCTGTAAGTACGGCATGTTTTAGATGACACACAAACCAATGAAGTTGGGACTAAAATAAACCATTTAAAAAAACTTGCTTTTACTGAATAAAATAAATGTTAACTGAAATAAAAGAAAATATTAAAAACTGCCAAGGCAACATTTCTCGTTTTAATTTAGTTTAACTTGATGAGCTAAATTGACTAAAAGTAAAACTGAAAAAAACTATGTAGACATAAAAAAAAAAACTATACTAAAAATGGAAAATGTAAAAAAAAAAAAAGCTAAAACTTTAGCTAAAATTAAAATGTAAACAGAAAAAAAATAATTCAAAATATAAATACACATTTTAATAGTATCTCAATTATACTAAAATAACACTAAACCTTACTTATATTCTGGTAAATACAATAGTCTTTTATGTGTCAGTGTATATAGTTGCTATTAGCACAAGTGAAGTCCATCTGTTAAAGTCATAATCTTCTCCCCTGAGCTTCTAACCTCACCCAACTACTTAATCTTACTTTAAACTTATTAACGGTTACATTTCTGCTTAATGGGACCTAGAAGTGAAAGATGTGGGCTGGTTTCTGAAAAGCTGTAGGTGTTTAACTAGCCATAAACAGTCAGCAACAAAATTACTAAAACTTTAACTACAATTAAAATGAAAGAACATAAATAAAAACTATAATAGAAGTAAAACAAAACTACTTGAAATAAATGTTAACTGAAATAAAATATAAAAAATGTAAACTTTTAAGTTCAGCTCATCTTAATTTAGTTTAATTTGATGCGCTAAAATAACTACAAATAAAACGGAAAAAAGCACTACTAAAAATGACAAAAAATTGCTAAAACTTTAACTTAAATTAAATATGGAGAACCTGATTCAGAATATTAATAAAGCTATAATAGTATCTCAATGATACTAAAATAACACTGGTATGGTATGAAGTCATTTCTCCTCGAGTTGTTGTTTATGTTGTTTATTTCAGGCTATGAAGGCGAGAACTGTGAGCTTGACGTGGACGAGTGTGAAACGCAGCCGTGCGAGAATGACGGCGTATGTTTCCAGCGGTCCGACTCCAGCCACTACAGAGTTCTGCCTGAACTGGACACGGACTTCAGCTACGAGAGCGCAGCCGGATTCCTGTGCCACTGCCGCGCTGGATTTACAGGTGAGACACAGCGCTGACGACAGCTCGTGACACTGAGACACAACATCGTCTTCTCAAAGAGCTGCTACTAACCTGTTACAATGCTTTCCTGTTACACAGGCGACAACTGTTCAGTTAACGTGAACGAATGCGAGTCCACGCCGTGTGAAAACGGAGGCACCTGTGAAGATCTCATCAATGCGTTTCAGTGCTCGTGTCCTGCGGGGTTCACAGGTGTGTAAGTGCGCTCCATATACCACCTGACTTCACTTCAGACCATTCAGAATAATGCAAAAATATCAATGGCTGAATGCGCAACGTATTGTAGGTTCACTGGAAAAACATACCACTAGTTACAGTTTTGCAAAACTCCGCAAACTGTGTTGTTTTATTTTCAGTGAGATACTATTATATTTTGTTTTAATATTTTCTTTTTAATTTTGGTTAAAGTTTTAGTAATTTTGTTGAAACTAAAACTAAAACCACAAAATAAACTGTTACTTGAAATTTTGGTATCATTAAGATACCATTGCAGCTTTATTAATATTTTGAATGAGCTTTTATTTTGTTGTTTTTCCAGTTTTAATTTTAATTATAGTTTTAGTAATTTTGTTGAAACTAAAACTAAAACAAAGAAAAAAACATTTTCCTTACTTGAAATTTTTGGATCATGTAGATAACTATTAACATTTTATTAATATTTGAATCAGTTTTATTTTCATATTTTCCATTTTAATTTTTAAAGTTGTAGGATTTTCTTTGTTTTGTTTTGTCTTTGTATTTTTTATCTACTCAATGTTGTTTTCTTTCATTTTATTATTTCATTTTAGTATATCATTAAAATTAAATTACATTTTTATTTGATGTTATGTGGTTAAGTTTCTGTATTTCAAGTAACCAAAAACATTTTTTTTTTAATGGTTTTAGTTTGATTTGTTTTCTTAAGAATACAGCCTGTATATGTCTATTTCATGCACTGATTCAAACAGGATCTCTGTAATTAAAACTAAGGTGGGAGTTTATACAGAGCTGTTCAGTTTTAGCCCTAAATCCTGAAAGAAAATGAGCTTTATTAGTAAACTTGGGCCTGTGGTTAACATTATTATGTAAAGTTCTGATTTACAGTCTGGATGAGCTAGTTGCCAGAAGTCCGAGCCAGTCAGATGTGAGTTCACAGAAATGCACACAGACTCCAATTTTTTAGCTTCAGACTATGATTCCATCCAATCAGAAGAGATCAAACATTTTTGATATTTTGAGCTGATTATAAAACGCATATTGTTTTCATCTGTCATGCATCTCCTAGCAACAATGTGCACATTTCTGCATGAGTTTGTTGTGTTCGGAACAACTTGAAAGTGTGATTCTCAGTCGTTTAGTGTACTGTATGCAGTGCTGGGTAGTAACTGATACAGTAATCGGGACAGATAGAATTCTCATAATCAGATTACAGTTACTTTTTTATTGATTATGTGATTACTTAATATTCACAAAATGGCTGTAAATTATTTATAATTCATTGATTTGCCCTAATTGTTTTTTGCATTTACATTTTTTTTTATTTGTATTTTATTTTAAATGTTTTTCAAATATAATTTTTAAATCTCCCATCATTTACATATGTTAGGAAAATCTTCCAGTTTTAATTGAATTGCATACCGGCCACTAGTCAGGTGTACGGTGGCCGAGAAGTGCAAAACAAATCACAATTCTGAAAACAAAATAACAAATTACAAACGCAAATGCAAGTCTAAAAAAACTAAATAACAATTCAGAAAAAACAACAACAATTCAGAAAACATTATAACAAATTCGAAAACTAAATAACGAGTCAGAAAACACAACGACAAATCAGACAAACCGGAAGAAGTAGGTATAGTTTGAGACAGCGCCATTGGTTTGGGATTACTCACCGCTGACTGGACGAGACATCCGTCAATCAACGTATACAGGAAGAACCAGCCGAAGAACAGCAGAGTCATGGTAGAAAGTTCAGAGATGGTATTAAAGTAGCTCAGTTTAAATGTATTGTATGAATTACCCTTACTATGGAATAAAAAATACGGTGTGTATTTACATTTAGTTAAAAGTGGCTGGAAAACATCAGCTCCAGTGGCACAGATAGATAAGTGCTAGTCGTTGGCTTTTTGACACGATCGACCCAGGTTTTTCGCCTTTCAAATCTCGTTCACATCGTAAAGGCATTTATTTTTCAATAAAAATTAAGGAAATAATCAAAAAGTTGAAAATAAAGTATCGGGTAGGGTTAGGGTAGGTGTAGGGAGGGCTTTATTGTACCAATAAGGTGGCATCCATTTATAATTTAAATTTAAATTATAATTTACATTCAATACGTTATAGTTGCATACTGTTTTATACTGAGGTGCTGATAATTGCCACTATTTGCAACAAGTTGTATACTTGATAGTAGAAATCCTGCTCTTTTAACATCGTGTAAATGGGATTTTTTTTTTTTTTTTTATTTTTTTTTTTTTTTTTTTTTTTTTTTGTTTTTATTTTTTTTTTTTTTTTTTTTATTTTTTTTTCCTTTTTCTTTTTTTTTTTTTTTTTTTTTTTTCTTTTTTTTTTTTTTTTTTTTTGTTTTTTTTTTTTTTTTTCATTATTTTTTTTTTTTATTTTTTTTTTTTTTTTATTTTTTATTTTTTTTTTTTTTGCACTTAGTGTAAAATAGCATATTGCAAAAATAGGTATTTTCACTTAGTGTAAATATAATCCATTGCTAATACGAGATTTGAAAAGGAAAGCTCGGAAAAAGGCGGGATCGAACCCGGGTCGATCACGTCAAAAAGCCAAGGACACGCACTTATCCATCTGCGCCACTGGAGCTGATGATTTACAGCCACTTTTAACTAAATGTAAATAGACACCCCATATTTTTAATTCCATAGTAAGGGCAATTCATACAATACATTTAAACTGAGCTACTTTAATACCATCTCCGAACTTTTTACCACGACTCTGCTGTTCTTCGGCTAGTTCTTCATGTATACGTTGATTGACAGATATTTCGTCCAGTCAGCGGCGAGTAATCCCAAACCAATGCCGCTGTCTCAAACTATACATACCTCTTCCGGTTTGTCTGAATTGTCGTTGTGTTTTCTGACTTATTTTGTTTTCGAATTTGTCATTGTGTTTTCTGACTTGTTATAATGTTTTCTGAATTGTTATTTTGTTTTTTAGACTTGCATTTGCGTTTGTAATTTGTTATTTTGTTTTCAGAATTGTGATTTGTTTTGCACTTCTCTGCCACCGTGCAGGTGACTATAATTACATGGAAAATTGAGAGTTAAAATATTAAAATTTTTTCTTTTAGTAAGTGTTTTATTTTGATTTGTTTTTAATTAAAAATAATTAATTTATTTTAATTTAACATTTTAAAAAGGTGCTAATTAAATTGTAATTAATTAAAGTTGTTCCTTCACAACCAGTTTGGGAAACCTTGACATAATGTAATGTTTAATGCACTTGATGTTGTTGATAACAAAGAATAAAATACATTTGATTTCTCTTTGTATTTAAAAATTTTTTTGTAAACAAAGTTTACAAAATTTGTATAAATTTCTCAGAAAACAAGACTTTTTATTTAATGTCATTTCGCATCTCAAATGAATGTATCTTGTTTTAAATTAGTTTAGAAATTAGATGTGTATTGGACATTGTTATTTTAGTATCATTGATAGTTTTTATTCATATTTTTATTTGTACTTTTTTGTTATGTTGAAGTTCGTGTGTGTTATTTGCTATATTGGTGTTTTTATTAGTGTTACCTAAATTTCTATATAGTTTTTATTTTAAGTTTAGGTATTTTAGAACATCAAGTTAAACTAAATGAAAATGTTGCCTCGGCAACTAGTTGAAATAAAATAAGTTTAAGTTTTTATATTTTATTTCAGTTAAAGGGGTAATTTTATTTCAAGTAATGAAAATGCATTTTTTATGGATTTAGTTTTAATTAACTGTAGTTATACTAAAGTTTATTCTATTCAAATCAATGTGATAAACAAATTGGCTCAAAAGTCATGAAAAAATAGTCAGATTACATAAACCTGCACTCTGTAACTTTTTTTGGTTAGATTTAATCACCATTGGTAGCGCGATTTATTGTAAAACTTTTTTTTCTCAGTTGGTCAGAACAAAACTGGCAGACATGTTACTTACATGTTCAGATGACATTTTCCAGTGAAACTTCTTATTTTGGACATACTTCCAACACTGGTGCGTTGACTGACAGCCTTAAAACATTAGATTCATCTGCGCTGAGGAGCCGTGCCCGTGCACCACCCACGTAAAGAAGATAATTCCGCAAATAACTGCAATTGCAGGTTTCAAACAGAGATGCGACAAAGAGCCAAAACTTACAGAATGCAGCTTTAAAATGCTTTAAAATGTGTAATAGATTGTGTTACTAACTGCAATTTTCAGCATGTAATCTGTATTCAATAATCTACTGCAATATGTAAATAATCTACCCAGCACTGACTGCATGATGCCCAGTTTTCTCTGTATCTATTTACAAAGTCGGCAAGTGCTCTGCGCTGATGCCTAGTGTGTTAAATCTGTTCAGATTTGGAAAGTCGTGTAGTTTACTCCAGCCCGTAGAGGCTGAAACCTTCCCACACGGACACGACTCAAATCACATCTCCAGTAATGAGTCGGCTCTGGCTGGCATGGAAAGCAATCGCTCATGTCGGCCGGACAGACAGACATTCCTGATTTCAGCCCTGACAGGAGCCAGCTGGGATGGGAGGAGAGGCTCAGAGGATTATTATCCCAGTGGAGGGGGAGTCATGCTGGATGAGTCCGCCGTAATCACTCCTGGACGCTTGGTACTGAGAGGTGGAAGACGTAACAAACTAGGAAGCTAGAAAGAGAGAAGTAGATAGGGACTGAGAGGAAGAAATCTCTGGGAACTGTCACCTGTGTGTCAGTCTCCGGCTGGACTGGACCTTTGGCAGGATGAGAGGACTAATAGTGAGAGTGATTTGCAGCGGGCTGCTTCTCCTGACAGGTAAAGCGTCGGGGCTTTCTGGAGGATTTCTGCATTAATGTTGAATTAACCTGCGGAGAGCTCGCAATTCTGCTGTTTTAAGAATGACATTGGAAATGAAGTGTGTGGCTCTCCTGTGATTTATTATGAATATCATATACTGTAGAATGTGTGCATGGTTTTTCAGGTTTTGTTAACCACATAGTTCCAAAAGTACTGTAATAAATAATTTTATGGCTCACTATTTTTTTGTACAAAAAAAGACGTGAGATAAGAAGACTTTAAGAAAAAAAAAAAAAAAACAAGCTATGAAAACGAAGTGTTTTTTCATGAAATAAGAAAATATTTTTGCCAGTGGGCAAATATAAACTTGTTTTCCCTTTAAATTGAGTTTATTTTTCTTGTTTTAAGCATAATATTTCTTGTTTTAAGCATAATATTTTGATACATTCTAATAAATCAGAAAACAGGACTTCTTATTTTGTCATTTTGCATCTCAAGTAAATATATCTTGATTTAAGAATTTAGATGCTTGTACTGGACAGTGTTATTTTAGTATCAATGAATTTTTTTTTATAATATTGTGATAATTTTTATTTTCTGTACTTTAGTTTCAGTTGAAGTTTTAATTTGTGTGTTTTGTCATTTGTATTAGTTTTGTTAATGTCTAATTTAATTTTTAAAATTAGTTTTACATATTAGTTTGTTAATTCAGTTTAGATATTTTAGCACTTCAACGTAAACTCAATGAGAAATGATGCCTTGTCATCTAGCTGAAATAAACGTTTTAGTTTTTCATATTTTAGTTTTAGTTTTAGTTAATATATTTATTTTAACATTTAAATTTCAATTTAAATTATTTCAGTGTTGTTACTTTAGTACATCAAGTTAATCTAAGTGAAAATTAAAAATGTTGTAATATATATATTAATATTTTTATTTGATTTCAGTTAATGTGCATTATATTTTAATGCTTTTTTAGCTTTTAGTACTGAGGAAGAAATTCACTTTTTTCACCTGTTTCTCACTTTTCTGCGCACACATGTCTGCTAAGTTTGGATTGCTCTGGTTTACTCTTGATTCCTTGTTGGTTTTAGTATAAACTTGTTTTTCCTCATGTGCATTATAAGCGCATCAGCTAAATGACTAATGTAATTTAACAATAGCACAGCTTTTTGCATTCTGCATAGCATGTGCTAGGATTGATTTATAGCACTTGAGCCCTTTTCATTGTTTCAAAGCAGCCTATCGGTTATTTTAGTTTCATGTTTAATATTGCCAAAGAATGCAAAATATATTGCAAGCAACCACTAGAAGCTTTTACAGTTTGCACTGGCAAAAACGGATTACAACTCTCAGGAACGGTTGCACAATAGCAGACTGTGTGTGTTTGACACCTGCTGTCCTCCACAGTGATGGACTTTCTTGCTCAGCTGCATTTGCACATGTAGTGCATACATTTCTGTTTTGTTTAGTTTGGACATATTTACTGGTGCAGTGCATTATTCACCGCAGTACTTAACAGTCGTCTCACAGACTAAACAGCAGTTAAGTTGAAGTAACAGTTGCAACCATATGCTGACATGCCAACCCCATTAGCAGGATTACATTACTAACTGATTAAAGACGAAGGATTAAAGTAAATGCAATTAAAACTCAATTAATTTCCTTTAGTTCACTGTTCTGTAAGTCATTGGCTCTGATGTATTAAGGTTGTCCTGTAGCTTCATAGGTTGGTTTTTATGACTTTTGGCTTAAGATTTACTTTATGAAAATTGTATTTTCTTAAAGATATTTTCTTGTTTGTTGTCCTTTTAAGGTGTGTGTGTGTGTGTATATATAGGTATAGTTTTATTTATTTTTTATTTGTCAACGTAAATTAAAGGAAAATGAGAAGTGTATATTATATGGTGTGTGTGTTGTTAAAATTTGTTTTTAATTTGTTAATATTAAAATATTTTGTATATTTTCACTTTTAGTAATTCTAATATTTTAAATGTTGTAGTACAGTAATAGATATTATATTGTTATTTTTTCATTTAATGTTTGTTACATGTTTAATGTGTCAAATTTTGAATAGATTTTATTGTTATTTTTATTTTAATTCAGTTGATGTTTATTTTATACATTTTTTATGTTTTCGTTAGTAACAATATACCGGCTTTAATTCTATGACCTTATTTGTAAGCCTAAATTAATGATGATACATAAATATAAAATAAATTGATTTATTAACTAATTAAAATAGAATTTTCTTTTTAAAAAAATGACCTAATCATTAAATTAATCATTAAGTCTAGTCTAGTCACTCTTAGGAAATTTCCTTTTTTTTTCCCCTTTATTGATATGTTTGATATAATTAGTATTTTTTTGCATCACTCTGGCTTTTGCATTTAAGCGTAAATGCACGTTTATTGTGGTTGAATATGCATCACATGACCATAGTCTCTGTAATTCCCTCTGCAGGTGTCGTGTGTGAGATTAATCTGGACGAGTGCGAGAGCGAACCGTGTCAGAACGGCGGCTGGTGTGAAGATGCCATTAATGACTACATGTGTCACTGTCCACCTCCTGCACCGGACCAGCTGCCCTGGGGCGGCCGTGCCTGCGACGTCCCGCTGACCGGCTGTGTGCCTGACCTCTGCCAAAACAACGCCACCTGTGTGCCTTCACTGCACGGAGACCAGCATCAGCACACCTGCAGATGCCCTTCAGGTTTCCATGGTGACACATGCGAAACATCCACCACCTTCTCCGTGACAACGGGAGGTTATTTGGTCATCGAAGTCCCGCATAGCAACAGGACCCGCAGGCAGGTGGGATCGCAAGGGCCCAGTGTCCAGCTGAGGTTCAGGACGACCTTGCCGGATCTAATTCTCTTCTTCCGGGGAAGCCAAGAGCACTTTTTCATACTGGAGCTAATTGGTGGAAACCTGCACTCCAGAGCCGAATCAGGAGATTTAAAGTTCGCTGTGCAGTTAAGCGGGGATTTCAGCGACGCACTCTGGCACGAAGTCTCGGTTAGTGTGGATGAGAGATTAATTCTGACCTCGCTATCAGACGACATGACCAGAGCTGAGGATGGAGGTCACAACCAGCTTCTGTCCTTCCAGCCGCACGGTTTGGAGAAAGTCTACCTCGGCGGGGTGCCGCAGGAATACCTCAACCGAACCACATCCAGGACGGGATTCGTGGGCTGTTTTGAGGATCTCGTGCGGTTCGTCCCATCCGTTTTCTTCCCCCCAGGGAGCTTCGGGGTCCTCAGCGGAAATGGCAAACCGATTGATGATACGAAATGAGACAGATGACGGATGGGTTTGCCGGGTCCCCTACCCCTGCCTGAGAGCGGGCCGCTGTGGGGATCCTTGGTCAGATACAGTTTGCGACCTGCCGCTACCATTCATGTACCCACTGGTTCAAAGGTGAGGCTTCTTGTTAAATAACAGCTTCTGGAATAAATTGCCTATTATGGTACTTCAATTTGTGAACTTAAATTCTTATGTAATTGCTGTGCCTCTACTTGAAATGTAACCGTAATATATATATATATAAAATATATAGCCTATATATATATTCTATAAAATAACCTTGCCTTCAAAAAGTTTGGGAATCAGTAAAGATTGTAATGTTTTTTTTGTATTTTTTTATAGTCGTTATTTCTACTGCACATAAACATACAATAACAGTCCTCAGTCTACTACAATGGAAACAATAGCAAAGCATAACAATCCGGTAAAAGTTAAGACACAGCCATGCGGAGTAAAATATGCCCTGAAATAAAGATCCAAGAAGGGGTTTAATTGTAGCACCAAGTGTCTATCTGCCAAAAACCTATTAGAACTTTTTTGGATGTAATCAAAGGGTGAGTTTCTCAAGTGGAAGTAACTTAGATATTTGAGACAGACTTGTAATGTTTTTTTAAAGAAGTTTCTTCTACTCATCAAGGCTGCATTTATTTGATAAAAAATACAGAAACAAATGTAATCTAGCAAATGTTTTTACATATCAATTAATGGTGTTTCGTTGTAAATACCTTTTAAAATATAATTTATTTCACTGTGATGCAAAAGCTGAATTGTTCCATCACCATTACTCCAGTCTCCATCAATGATCCTTCAAAATTTTCCTAATATCTGATTTATTATTTGATAATTATCAATGTCAACATACCCAAACCCAAATAGTTTTGTGGAAACTGCATACTTTTGCTCATGATATAATTTATTATTTCTTAACAATATAAATCTTTGGCTGGGTCCACTTCTTTATCAATTTAACACCCTCCTATGCTGAAAAAATTAAAAGTAATTCTTCAAAACGAAGAATAAAAAATTCCGGACGCAACAAGAGCCGAGAACTTTAGTGAACGGTAAAAATACGGTGAAAGGGGGGATATGAAAATTAGACAACAGAATATTATAGAGAGGATGTAAAGAGGTAACCGAGAAAATGGACGTGCATATGCCGTATTTGAACTTTTTTATTCATCACAGGAACGAAGTCCTGAAAAAATACACAACTTGCCGAAAAATATGTAACATCACAACAGTGTTCCAGCCGCGGATAATACATCAGCATATTAGACTGATTGCTGAATATCCCATTTGACACTGGATAATGATGCTCGAAAATACAGATTTGATCACAGAAAATAATTTTACAGTTGAATGTATATTTAAAAATCGAAAATGTTATTTTGCCTCATAATAAGATTGTTCCATAGTTCGCACATTTTTTTCCTGTATATTTTTGAATCAAATAAATGCATCTTGATGAGCAAAGAAACTCCTGTAAAAACACCCTAAAAACAAAGTCGTTCTATCGCTTCAAACTTTGGACCGGTATTGTATATATTAATAATATATAAACACAAATATACATAAAGCTATGTAAAAAAATAAGAGACCACTTGAACATTTCTCTGGATTCGCTAGGTATGGGTTTGAGTAAAATGTTGATATTTGTTTTATTCTATAAAGGTCTGATAACATTTCTTTCCCCATACTACAACTACAAAAAAATATTGTCCTTTTTTCATTTTAAATTAATAAGGTTTATTTGTTTTTCGTTCTTACTCTTTTGCAGAGTCATTACACAGAGAGTGCGAAAAAGTCACAAATAACAGGTTTTTATCGTTTATTGGAATATTGGACAAGCATGTTATTACACAACCAAATAGTGCTGTCTAACTCTTCTAACAGTGTGTGGACTTGAGGACTATTTTAAAGCTACTATAAAAATTATATAAAAGGGGTGTGGCGTTTTCTAAAATACATTAAAACAAGGGGATCTGAAAACATGGCCACTTTTTTGACCAATTAGAACAAAGAAAAGATGCATTATTTTTGACCAATTTGTCCATTTTATAAAAAAAAAAATAATTGCCTAAATACTACTTTTTATTTAAAATTGGAAAAAAGAAAAAATTGGTAATCAGAATCAAACAAAAATTGCAAATTTTTACTCAAACACATAATATAAATTGTGTAATTCCACATAGTATACTATATATATTATATATTGATATATAGTATATATCTATCTTATATATATATAATACTAATGCATGTTTATATGTATCTATACTTATGTAATTTATTAAAAACATGTAACTGTCTTCCGTTAATTTAAAATTAAAATTAATTATATAATATACTCATGGTATGTTTACAATAATTTTATTTACTCTAATGTTTTAGGTCAGAGGGGTTCAGCTGACAAAAAAAAGTTTGTGAATGAGAATCATCACTGAGAACTGAACGAGAATTAAAATTGATTTAGAAATACCAAAACGCTCAAATAAAATCTGTGAACAAATAGAAATGAGAACTTTTAATAGCCGTGAAAATGAAAAACAAAAGTTAAAAACAAAAAATGAGCAAATCTGAGAAGTCCTAAAGTATTTGATCAAATATAAACTCTTCTTTTTTTTCCTCATTATTGGGGTGAAATATGAACTGGGCTTTCGTGTGATGATGGTTTCATATTCACACTGATGTATTACTCAAACCTTTGAGCTGTCTTTCTCCACAGAGTTCACTTCATGGACGTTCAGTCCCGAGCGCAACAGGAGCTTCGCTGCGTTTCCCATCATGCAGCAGCACGCCGGTGACGTGAGCGTGTCACTGTGGCTGAAATCACGTCAGTTAAACGGCCTGGTCTTTCAGCTCCAGCGTGAGAATCAAGCTTACCTCACTGTCTTTCTGAAAAACGGCTCATTATACATTGCGATATACAACTCCATCAGAAAAGCCTCCAGCTTCCTAACCGATGGGGAGAAGGTCTTTGTGGCCATTAAAAAAGAGCAAGGCTTTATATTGTTTAATCAAATGCAGCAGGTTTTTACTCCCAGAGAGATGATTGGTTTTGAGGTGGAGGCTGGAGATGTGGCGTATCTCGGTGGACTTCCTGAAGGAGAAAACGCCAGACAGTGGGGTGGATATTTTAAGGGCTGCCTGCAGGACGTGCGTATAGACGACACACAGCTGTACATGTACTCCGGCAGCATCAGCCACAAACCACAGCATCCCAGCTACTTACCCAGAAACTCCTCTAATGTGCTGGAGGGCTGTGTCGGCGACCAGACGTGTAAGGTGAGACTGGCTGAATTATAACCGTTCAAAAGTTTGTGGTTGAACATTATTTTTCTTTTTAAATAAATTTATATTTTTATTCAGCGAGGATGCTTTAAATTGATCAAAAGTGACAGTAAAGACATTTATAATGATACAAAAGATTTCTGTTTCAAGTAAATGTTCTGCTGATCTTTACATCCTCAAACTTGGTCTTAGTGCTTGTCTGGTCTTCTCAGATTCGGCACAATCACGAATGCTCTTTGACTCTGTTATTGCAGATGAGGCCGTGTCAGAACGGAGGGAAATGTCGGGTCATCTGGAATGACTTTGTGTGCTCATGTCCGCTGAACTTCTCTGGGAAGACGTGTGACACTCGCGTGTGGTGCATCAGCGATCCGTGTGACTCTGGGACTCGATGTGTGGACTTACCTGATGGTTATGAGTGTGAGTATCTGTTCTGTTCAGGCTTCATTGTCAACTGGATTTTGTTTTTACCTTTAGTTTTTTTCTCAGTATTCAAAAAAACTAAACAGACAAGCAAGCTCATAGATGAAACCAGACAAGTCAATTAGAAAAAATTAAACATTTAACTCTTATATTATGTTCCGGGTCAGTTTGACCGCCAGCACATTTTTGAGTTGTCGGGAATACTGGTTAAGCTAGGATATTAATCTCTTGAAAGTGTGGCTGTTTCTCATTTAGGGTCATGAACATGCCAGCAAAGTGTCGACACTAAGAGGTGTCGTGAAATCTGATGTTAGTGGGTCAATTTAATCTTAAAATGTCATGGATAAAAGCATGGTGCACAGACCCAAAATAATTTACTAAATATATATATATAGTACTTTTTGTTTATGTCAGTTTTCCTTACACTACATTCCCATGGTGTTTACTGTTACTTTTATACATTTAAACAAGACACTATTTGAAAAAAAATGTACATGTTGCATGGTTATTATAGTAAACTAAAACTGACACTAAAACCATAAAAAACACTTTTGTTGCTTATGTTACTGAAATAATTTAAAAACTAAAGCGTATTTTATTTCATTTAGTTGCAAAGGAATCATTTTCATTTGATGCACTAAAATAACTAGAAATTAGAAACTAAAATAAAGGGTCAATTATCTAAGATATATATAATATAAAAAAAAAAAAAAAAAACTACAAACAAATGACTAAAACTTTAACTAAAGGTAAATGAAAACAGAAAATAGAAATAAAATTTATATTACAAACTTTAATAAAATGTGAACTGTAGCTTTGTGATGACTAATAACTCAAAAATAAATGCGACGGATATTGTTATCATATGAATTTTTAGCTTGTAATCAACTCGTTTTGGAAAGCACACAAACACACAAAAAAAAAACTAAAATTCTAAAATTTTAAATAGCAAAACACTTCGATAATATAATATTAGCATTTTGTGAAAAATATTTACATGTTTTTTAAATAGTGTGTGGTTTTTTTGGGGGTGGGGGGAGAAGGGTACTATTTTAAAGGTTTACTGTTTTTTCTTTTTGATTGTTGTAATTATTATTATTATTACTTATTTTCATAGTGTAAAAAAAAAATTTTTGGTGAATTGTATTGAATCCAATTAGGGTCAATTTGACCTAGAGCCTGTTACTAAAGTTTCACCTAAAAAAAAAAAAATACTTGACCAAATTAACTCGAATAAAGTAAAATAAAAAATTGCAGTCAAAGCAACTTTTCTCATTTTAACTTAGTTTAACTTGATGTATTACAATAACCAAAACTAAAAGCTAAATAGAAATATAAAAAAAATTATAATAAAAATGACAAAAACACAACAAAGTTACTAAAATTCAAATTAAACATAAAAATAACAAACATAATTCTAATTCAATATATATATACTATATTGACATGATTGTCATTGTTCTGGGCATATTATTTTATATAATGACAACTATAATAGTATCTCAATCCCTAAAATAATACTGCCCAAAAAATGAATCAGTATTTTAACACAAAAAATAACTGTGAACTATACATAAAATCAGAAGATCTGCTTTAAATGTCTGTACTTTCTTCTGCACTGGAAGCTCCTGTCACCAAGACAAATTCCTTGTGTGTGTAAACATACTTGGCACTAAAGCTCTTCTGATAGACTTTCTGACTTTCTAAAGCAGAACATCTCGATCAGATTCACGAGTGTTTACATGAAGAAAGTGCTTCACCTCAGTGTTACTCATACATATTTAATAATCTCCTGCTCACTCCAGGTTTAGCCAACGCCACGTTTGAGAGCGACGCTTTGAAGTTCAGCACCAATGGCTCCTTGCTCGTCCCTGTGACGAGCATCTCGATGCAGCTCCGGACGCGTGAGGAGAACGGGACGCTGTTACGCGCCTCCAGCCGCCTGGAGTTCTTCTGCATGGGGCTTCTGAACTCCTCCCTGATCGTGAAGTTTCGTGACGGGAACAGTCTGGAGGTGCACGCCTTCACCAGCGACGGCCCTGTTTCAGATGGAGACTGGCACCAGGTGGAGCTCTACATGTTCAGCTCGAGGATAGCAACGTCCCGCTGGCACCTCACTGTCGACGGTCGAGTGGCCGGATTCAGTTTGGCAGCCGCCGGCAACATGGGCTTCTTCAACTCCTCCATCGTTTTGTTGGCGGAGAACTACACCGGCTGTTTGGGCGAGGTGCGGATCGGTGGCGTTTATTTACCGTTTTTTGGACACCTAGAGGAAGAAGCACCGCAAACGTCACAGTTCATCCGAGTCGGTGGGATTTCGGAGCCTCGTCTGGGATGCACCAGCTCCTCCTCCTGTCTTTCTGATTCCTGCCAGAACAACGGCACCTGCACGGACCTCTTCAATCTCCTCTCCTGCGAATGTGGCCCGGGATGGATGGGTGAACGCTGCCAGGAGAACGTCGACGAGTGCGGCAAGCAGCCCTGTGTCCGCGGGACATGCCGGGACCTGCCGGGGGACTATGAGTGCCAGTGCATTCCCGGATATGCTGGGAAGAACTGCCAGCTGGAGGTGCCCGAGTGCCAGGAGCATCGCTGCGAGAATGGAGGCTCATGTGTGGCTGCTGTTACAGGATACACCTGCATCTGTCCACCTGATCACACCGGCCCATTCTGCCAGTGAGTCTGACCATATAGAATATATATGAATAGAATAGACAGCGCAGGATGTACCTGCACGGCAGCGCACAAATAGACAGCGCAGCCTTTACAAGTGATTTGCGTGCAAGGTATCTGGTTGCCCTGACAACCTCGTGCACTTGCTTCGTGCCTCTGTCATCACTTTAATGATACAGCGCATGTGAATTTGTACGTTTACTGTAGAAAAGCTCAAATGTATTTAAAAGTGTGATTTACCAAATCGACTGGCTTAGTTTATGCATAGATATTCAATTCAATTCAATTCTTTGGAAAATATGGAAAATACGTTCAGCATATATAATGTACATGTTTAATCTGATGTAGAAATCTATTGAAAATAATTATTTTTCAGTGAAAAAAGGATAGAATATAAATATTAGATGAAAAAATGACTTAAAACTTGGGTACGTAATTGAAATATCTTTATATATCTGTTTTGTTTTTTTTAGTTCATGGTCTCCTCTAATAGTTATAGTTATTTTGATTTCAGCTTTAATGCCAATTAACACAAACATTTTTTTTTAGTTGACTTATGTTAGTAGATGAAGTGTGGCAGTAAATGCAAAATGTCACATTGTTCATCAGTACACGTGGTGTCCTGCCTTCAGTGTTTATATGCACTATATTTGACTTTTCAAACGCTTGCTAACATGGTTATTAGATGTAACTAAACTACATCCGATATAAATAAAATAAATTTTTAACAAAGAAAAAATAGTAAAAAAAAGATATATCTCTATTTTTTAAGTTTAGCATTGGTATAGAAAAAAATAAAGTTAAAAACTACCAAAAAAAAGCAATATAGCTCATATATAAAAAACAACTGATTTTTCTTTCCCAGTAAGTTGCCAACATTTCTCCAGTTTAAGTAGAAAGAGAAAAAAAAAATGATATATAATCTATGGTTTTTTTACAGGTTTTTGAAAGAAGTCTCTTCTGCATCTACCAGGCTACATTTAATTTGATACAAATACAGTACAAGCAGTAAAATTGTGAAATATATTGCAATTTTAAAATAACTGTTCGTGTATGTGAATTCTATCTAATTAATGTGAATATAATTCATTTTATTGTTATTTTATTTTATATTACAATCTTTTTTTATACTGTTTTTTTTAAGAATACTATTATATATACTATACCATATATATATTTGTATATATAATATATATTATATATATATACGTATATATATATAAACTATTAATATAATATTTATATATAGCTATACTATTATAATTATATAATAGATAATAATAGTTTTTTTTCCTTTATACTTAACGGAAATGTTTAGCCTTGTCTAACTCACTGAAGAAAAAACTCACATCACCATCACTTTATTTTTTTTTATCTGTCTGTATCGTTTTTGGTATTTTTTATTTTTAAATTTTTTTATACCAATGTAACTTTTAAAAAATTAGATTTTTTTTAAACTTATTTTTTTTGTTAAAAATGTATTTATTTATTTTTATGGATCTAGTTTTAGTTGCATCTAATAACCATGTTAGTAAGGTTTGAAAAGTCAAATATATTGCTTTAATAACACTGAAGGAGACACTTCACGTTTACTTTGTATCATTAAAGTGATTGCACAGAGAAGCAGTAAGTGCACGAGGTTGTCAGGGCAACCAGATACCTTGCACGCAAATCACTTGTAAAGGCTGCGCTAGCAATAAACACATTGAATAGAATGCACTATAAACATGTTTGTCAACAATATCGCAAAGTAGACTTTTATTAAGCAAATCACAGAGTGAATTTTTCACCCACAGCTTTAAAAAAGATGTCTGTTGAACATGATTCAAGTTAAACGCACAATAGCAGGCACACAAACACTTCATATTAGTAAATCTTACTGAAAACGAACATTTGTCATTCATCTGTGCGTCTCATCCATCAGATGGCGTTTCCCTCCTCGACAGTGTGATGTGGATTTACAGTGTGAGCGTGGAGGCGTTTGCACTGATGGATCGTGGGGAGCGAACTGTACCTGCAGACCGGGCTTCACTGGAGACAGGTGAGGCCAGATCAGCATCAGCACCAGTCTTCTGCACACGTCATCACAGGCTGATTCAATGTGAAATCAGTTAGACTGATGACTTTCTGTGTTCCAGATGTGAAGTGGACATAGACGAGTGTGAGTCGGACCCGTGTCGTAATGGAGGCACGTGTGTGAACAGACACAATCACTACCTCTGTGAGTGTGTGTCTGACTTCAGCGGAGAAAACTGTGAGGATACGGTAAGGTCTTGGGTCTCGTTCATTCGGCTGCTCAGTCCTTGTGTCCTTTTGTTTCATCCATGCTCTAAAGCCCCGCGATTTATTTTTCTCTGAACTCCTGTTTTTTTTTTTTTTCCCGGATTCATTTTTTTCCTTTTTACATTTTTCTGAATTCCATTTAGATTTTTTTGTATTCCGTTTTAATAGTTCTGTTAAGATTATAATCAAACAGTATGTCTAATTAATTGAAATTATGAAACATACAATTTAACAACAACTTTAAAAGTTTAACAAACATTTTGGGCCCTATGAAAAATGTTCTTCCACCCCCTAAATTCCATTTAATTTTTTCCCCAAATTACATGTTTTCCATTGTAATTTTTCAGGATTTCCTTTTAATAGATCAATTCAATTTTAGTAATAAAAACAAATGTCTAATTAATTTAAATCATGAAACCTTTTTAATTTAACAGCAGTTTATTAAACGTTTAACATTAAAATAAAGGAAGAAAAAAGAAAGAAAGAGAAAAATAAAGGGAGAAAAAGAAGGAAAAAGAAAGCAGGAAGAAGAAGAAAAAGAAAAAGAAAGAGAGAAAGAAATTTCAAGGCGCCATAATCTATTTACTTTTCCCCAAATTCTGATGTGTTTTCCATTTAAATTTTTTTGGATTCCTTTTTTTTTTTCATTTTAGAGTTTTCCGGGATTCAGATTTAACCGTGTATTTTTCGATCATTCGTTTTTTGATTTAATATTGAAAGTAGAAAATGAAAAACGGCTGCCTTTTTTTACGTTTTAATTTTTTTTCGCAAAAAACGAAAAACGAAATTCAGCTTAAATTTTAGTTTTTCTTTCATGGTGAAAAATTAATAAACAGCTTAAAGATTCGCTTTCTACATTTGGGGCAGGGAATTAAAGCTCCCCCATATCTTTCAGCTCGATTGGTCAGGCCGAAGGTATGCTAAATCGTGGGCCATCATGTCCGGTCATAGCAGCTTAAGTCCACATTGCATTGTGGCAGAATATATAGTTCTTCCGCTCCTCTGCTGCAGTTGATATACAGCGGATTAATAACGGTAGGCTCGTTGATATTGATAACACTTTCACATATTTTGCACTGCAATAAAATCAAAAGACTATGAAGATGACTTCCGATGGCCAACTTGGGCTGTACCTGGGGTCAGAGTC
Source organism: Sinocyclocheilus anophthalmus (assembly GCA_018155175.1). Lineage (NCBI taxonomy): Eukaryota > Metazoa > Chordata > Actinopteri > Cypriniformes > Cyprinidae > Sinocyclocheilus > Sinocyclocheilus anophthalmus. The sequence goes on from JADLZN010001309.1 coordinate 558,136, forward strand.
TTAGACAAAGTTCCTTCCTCTTCTGTGTAGAGCTACATCATGTATCTTTAAAGTGATACGGGGGTCTGGAGAGAAATAATTTGGTCCTATCGCTATAGAAGTCTTATTCCAGCTACCGTAAAGTCTCTTTTTATCATTGATACTGGCCCTACTGTGATTTTATCCAAAGTGACTTATATCTGCATTTTAACTCTTATTGAAGCCTTTTAAAAGACGAGTATCCTGTGGTTCATGTTTGTGGCATGCGCCAGAAAGATGCTCATGGAGACCGAGACGCGCTAAAGCAGCGCATTCTGTTGTTCTCTTTATTTTTCAAAGGCATGACATTTTGTAGTTATTTTGAACGTAAAACGTTACACAATTAAAAATATAAATATTACCATACGACTATAAATGACAGAGAATTAAGTTATTTCCCCTCGATGGGGAAAAAATCCAAATGAACATCAATCAGTACTCAATATTAATTTTAAACTGCTTTAAATATAACTGCTGCTTATTTCCTGTGGACTTCAATACTGGTCTGCGCTTGACTGTAGTCGCGTCTGTCAGCTTATTGAGTTTATTTAACTCATCTCAATTTATTGGAACTGTGTGAACTAGAGTGACTACTCACCTTAATGTTGTTCTAAAGGCTTATTACTTAATAACACAAGAATTTCCTGCTTGCACTTGCCAATTTAATGGCAGAGAATTGTGACTTTAGGTTTTGTTTTTTGTTTTTAAGCGGATACATATCTGTCGTAAAATAATCCTATGCACTCGTGGCTTATATTCCAAGCATTCTGAAGGTATACTGAGGGTTTGGTGAGAAACAAACCGAAATGGCAAGCTATTATATTTTATGAAAATCTTGCGTTGCAGTGCGCAGCAGCTCACGCCGCGCACAAGTGTTTATCTTTTTGAGATATCATATCAATTATAATCAATTTTAATAAAACACAAGACTACATTATATAACTCTAACAGTAGGCTTAATATCTGCTGTTCTCCGGTTGTCAGTCAGAATGACAGTTCTTGCGTGAACGTAGGCCTATATATACCCAAGCCAATTTATTATTCCTCCTTTTTGTCTTGTTTAAAATATTTATTTTGAAACTAATTAATTAATTAATTACTTAAACAGACTTACTGGGTGAGCAGGGTAGGCTAAGACAGCTGTCATATCATACCCTGCCATGCCCAGCTGATGCAAAGAATAGAATTTATATCTACACAGAAGAAAGCCCTGTCTAGACTCTGCCCCGGTATGAGTTGTGTCGAGCTATTCATTAGCCTGTTTGTTTGTTGAACAAAAGATGAAATACAGTTGCAATAAGTGTGTTAAGAATCAATACAACTGCAGCAGCAGTGGACTTTTATTCTGCTGCGTGATACTGCAGAAGAGCTGATGATTGCACGGTTTGATCTTCGGCTGACCAACAGCTGAAAGGGGTGTTTAATTCCCGCCCACTTGTAGAAATCTAATATTCAAGCTGTTTATTCATTTTTCCACCCATGAACGAAAAACGAAAAAGGAGCCGTTTTCTAATTTTTCTACTTTCAATATTAAATCAAAAAACGAATGATCGAATGATACACGGATTAGATTTAAGGGGTAAGTTACATTTTAGTAATTAAAAAGCATGTCTAATTAATCTAAATTATGAAACTTGTTTAATAACAATTAATTAAAGATAAAAAAAAAAAAAAAAAAAAAAATTAGGGCACTTTGAAATCTTTTTTTTATTTTTCCTAATTTCTGTGTTTTTCCTTTAATTTTTCTGCATTGTTTTTTTTTTATTTTTTATTAATTTAAATATTTTTGGAATCTGTTTTTTTTAAATAAATTACATTTGAGTAATTACAACAATTTATTAACAAAAAAAACAACAAAAAAGTAAATCTTAGGGCCAGATGAAATCGGTTTTATTTCCCCCATAGTCAGTTTTTCCGTTGGTTCCTTTTTTTTCTTTTTCTTTTCTTTCTTTCTTTGCATATTTATCTGTCTATTTATCTGGATTCTGTTTTAATGGTTAACTTTTAGTAATCAAAAAGCATGTCTTATTAATTAAAATCATGAAACTTAAAAAATTTAACAAATTTATTAAAAGTTAAACAAAAATTACTTTTTAGGGCCCTATGAAATCCATTTTATCCCCCGTTTTTTGTTTTTTTCTCAATTCTATTGAATTCCCTTTTAAATTTTTTCGGGTTTCATTTTTTACTTTTACCAAATTTTGTGTTTTTTTCTGCTTTAATTATTATAGATTCCATTTTAATGGTTTAATTAAATTTTTATAATCCAAAATACAATAATTATAGAAAACTACTTTTTCTTAAAAAAAAAAAAAAAAAAAAAAAGATAATGAACTAAATGACAGTTCGAATATTTCATAAATTCTATTTTACGTTAATTTCCATTGTAATGGCTGAGTTCGGTGTTTTCCTCCTCGGTGTGGTCCTGCAGAAGCAGCAGCAGCAGGAGCGCGTGCCGTGGCTGATGGTGGCTGTCCCGCTGGCGTGTCTGGCGGTCCTGCTAGCAACAGTCGGCCTGGTTTGTCTGGTTCTCACGGCCCGGAAGAAGCGCCAGTCGGAGGGAACCTACAGCCCCAGTCAACATGAAGTAGCTGGAGCCCGACTGGAGATGGGCAGTGTGCTGAAAGTGCCTCCCGAGGAGAGACTTATCTGACATCGGTCGTCCTGTGGACGGTTTGGGCCGAACACACATGTAGCCGTGACACTTTAAAGCAGCAGAGCTGACAGATGTGGCTTTTATGTTGAGCACAGCTACGTGTGCCTTCTGTAGAAGGATAATGGAGAAAAACACTGGTGATTCTCCATCATGAACGCTCACTTTGAGTAAGAGAGCAGAGGACATCTTCAGCTTGGGAAGGTTAGATGAAGCCAATGTGAGAAATATACACTGTGACCACTTTCCATCCCATATGGCAAAAATATAATTTTTAAATAATTTTCAAAATATACAAAAAAAAAAATGGCCCAAAAAAATCTATTCACTAAAAATGATTTAAAATATATTTGAGCAAATATTTTTTCTACCAGTATATTTTAGAAAATATATTTTTAAATGCTTTTCACACTATATTATGTACCATATATGTTGCCCTCCACATAGTCAATCCAAAAAATTGTTTTATAATATAATATATATATATATATCTATAATAATATATATAGAATATATATATATACCTTTTTTGGATTTCAATACCATACATACAACATATTTTCATAATTTACGATATGGATATATATATGAGGTTGAAACCTAAATATATTGTCAAATATATTTTCAATCTAAAACATTTTTCTGTACTGTACTGTTTACAACATATATTTAGCATATATTTAAAACATATTTTGGGCAGAAAAATTATATAGCTTATATAATTTTCTACTCATAGGGGGTGAGGGGGTCTAATTATTGTGTTTTATACAACTGTGACAGTAATTCCAGTGGCAGGAAAGCGCAAAATTTGGAGGTTTCTGGTAACAACGAAGGCTTTTGGTCCAAGTAGATGATTTAAGTGTTCAGGTTGTGACGTGTTTTGGCTTTTTTCATGTGAAAAGTTTTCCTTATTCTCTATTCCAATGAGAACAATGGATTATTAAATCATTAATCAGAGATATCAGGCCATGATTCACAGCATCAGGCTTTAAAGGGGTCATATGATGCTATTTTAAAGATCATTATTTTGTGTATTTGGTGTAACAGAATATGTTGACATGCTTTAATGTTCAAAAAACATATTCTTTTTCAACTACTGTACATTATTGTAGGTCCTCTATGCCCCGCCTCTCTCAAACACTTCGTTTTCAACAAAGCCCCTCCTTTAACAAGCGCAGTCTGCTCTGATTGGCCAGCTGACCCACAGTGCATTGTGATTGGCCGAACACCACAAGCACGCGTCGGAAATGTAACGCTCCTTACCATAATCGCTTCAGCTTTCAAAGTAAATATCAAGACAGTTAATAATGTCGTTAGTTTTACCATCAGTTCAAGCCCGAAAGGGCAACAGAGTCGCGTGACAGACACAGTGATGATGCAGTACACAAGCTGTGGTTAAGACAGCTGACGTGCTATGATTTCTGACAGGCAGTTCACTCTCCTGAGATGTGACCCTGTTCCCCTCACACACACACACACACACACACACGACGCGTTCCTCTGCGCTGCGCAAAACTCCGCATTAGAACAGCCAATAGCAAATACTTAAACTAATAACAAAACTACTTTACAGGTTCTGATTCAGAAGCGCTAGATTGTCATAGCAAAGTCGGAATTGACCCTTTTTTTAAATTTTTTTTTTTTAGAAATCGCCTTTGTGCACAGCCAGCCTTGTACTCTTCTAGGTTCAAAAAACTGTTGTCCATAAAATGCGTTGCACAAATTCGAACATCTGGGTTGTGCTGTTCTGTTGTAAATAAATCTTAACCAATGATTCCTAATTGCATCTACTTCCGGAAAGGCCAAATAAAGTGCTTTTGCTTTCGCACTGAAATGCACAGCGTCTCCCTGACATGCTGCATAAACACTACTGCATTCCTGAAACCACGCCTTCTTTCTTTGCATGAACCATTTGGGTGGGGTTATGCTAATATTTCCACATAGTGATGTAGACATGTTGGGGTGTGTTAGAACGAGCCGTTTTAGGTAGGTGTGTCTGACTCTGAACTTTTATAAGAATATCTCTTTGGATTTGAGACTTTAGTCTTTGCAACTTTACAGATCTTCTTTATGCACCAAGAGCTTGTAACACTCCAAAGAGAAAGGAAAACTTGAAATCGCATCATATGACCCCTTTAAGTAATGGTACTTTAGCATGTGGATAAAGATGTAAATACACTAAGATACGTAATTGTGACCATTATGAAGATTTCCCCCCCTCATGTGTCATGAAAAGGATGCCAACATTTATAGGAGTGCGATATCCTTGAAAATAAGATATTTTATTACTGGGTGTAAAGAAAAAGAGAGAGATATTTCAAACACAAAGTCGGCATATTACTTTCCATAATGTTTTGTATGTCAAAAAGGCCTTTTAAATAGAGGCATGTTTTGGGCTATATGTGTGCCTTGCTAATATACCCAAAAAGTCAAGACTTTTATGTTTTCAGAATCCATTTTCAGAATTCCAGAATCCATAGCAAGGTTTTTTATAAAATGTTTTGTTACAAATTCTGTTCTACACTGGATTGATTTCACAGATGAGGTACGCTTAAGTTGATGAAATGAAGTAATAGATACATAATGAACATCACTGAAAAAGTGTAAAGAATGTTTCTACATGTTTTTCTGTATAAACACAGTCAGTATTTGATGTTTAACACTGGACTCTGGTTAAAATCCACTCTTGTTTTTCCACTGGATTGATTCTGTGTTTCTGCTGTTACAGTATTTCTGTGAGATGTGATGACTGTATTTGTATATTTTTATAATGTTCTGTCATTTATACCGTTTCTTTCTACTTGATGTACATGTTTAAATCTTATTACGAAACAAAAGCATAATTTGATATTGCTGTAGGTGACATTACTGAAAGTGGCGTTTAATTAAATACAGCTGGGTTTTTTTATTATTATTATTATTTCTGTAAAATATATATGTATATATATTTTCCCAGTCAAGCTGTGATTAGAACACATGAAGGGAATGTATGACTGATAAAATGTAAGTTGCTTTGGATAAAAACTCATTTTAAACTTTTTTTTTTTAAAGTTGTCTATTTATTTTAAAATAATTGTTTTTATTATTGTTGCCAGCAAGTGTTGTCCTCAACCACAATATATATATATATAGATTAAAAAACCAAAATAAATAAATCTAAAAAATGAAAAAATCATATGAACCTCGTTTGCCATAATTCAGGCAAAAGTCTCAGTTCATGCCAGCTAATTAGCTTGCGGTAACCAACCCAGCTTGTTGTTTATAGGCCATGATCTGCACACATCGCTCTTCAGATACTGCTGATCATCTGAAGGGAGTCACAGAACATTCCAGAGAAACTCCCAAAGAAAACAACACGCTTCCTTCTTTACTGACTTCATTTCACAAAAGAAGTGCTTTCATTTTAGAGCATAAAATCACACTTCCATCAATTAAGGAAAGAGATGTTTACAAACATAGCATGAAATGAATGCCACATCTCACGACAGGAAGAAGCTCTAAGGTGATATTCATAAACCATGAAGATGAGCTATGGTGAGATGATGCTTGAATTCATTCAAAAATGGCTTATTGACCAAAGTAAAGCATTTGACCATCGTTTTGGCTTTTTGAAGGTTTTCCTATTCAAAAGTAGATTTTAAATGACATACTACATTGTCTTCGAACAGTAGAGCCTGCTACTAGCCAAACCAACGTCATGGGTTTGATTCCCAGGGAACGCGTGAATTGAAAAAAATGAATAACTTGAATAAAATGAGTACGTTTGGATAAATGTAAATCTACTACAGATACAGATGCATTATATATCACAATAAAATAAAATGGAAATGCTAGTATGACAAAAAAGAAAACTAAAACATTATAAAAGAATATAACATTCACTTAAAAACTTCAAATAACATTATTCAACATCATTATGTTTAATCTCACAAATCTCACACACATACATATATATATATATATAGATATAGATATATATAAACTGCTTCAGACTTTTTTCTTACAGTAACTACTCTTACAATCAAACCCATTTCAAATCCATTTGTAATTAAACTAAAACCACACAAATAATGAATGAATGAAGAGATAAACAAACATATTATTTCAGCTATAGTTGCCAAGACAGTTCTCATTTTTGGTTAGTTTAACTTGAGAACTAAACCAAATCTGAAATACAAACTAACACATACATATAAAAAAACCTAACCAAATTACAAAAAAAAATTTAATCACATTTAATAAAATCAAATACATTAAAATGCAAAATACAAAAAATATAATAATAAAATATTCTCATGACAGTCCCCCCATTTTCTGATCAGTGATATTATTGTTAACAATACATAGTATATATATATATATATAGATCGAAATCAATAGACAAAAACTATTTTATTTGCAGCATATTTTGCAAAGACACCGTTCTCTTTTGCTATGAAGTAATAAACTAACTAACACTAAAACGGAAATAAAAACTATAAATCAACATAATTAAAAAGGACCAAGAACTAATAAAAATGACAAAACCAACAAATTACTAAACTTTCAATAAATGAAATGAAAAAAATATATAAAAACAAAAACTATACAAACTGAAATAACAACTATATCAGACATTTTAAAACGAACAAGACTAATACAAATGCAAAACCCAACAACATTACTAAAACGTTAACTAAAATAAAATGAAAAATACAAATACAATGGTCAAATACAATGGAAATGCATACAAATTGAAAAATAAAAATAAAAATAAATAAAAATCTAATCTTTTCTCAAGGAATCAACCAGAACATTTTACAAAACATGGGAGCTCTTAATAAACTATATTGAAAAGAATGTACCCCCCCCCATCCTTTATTTTTTATTATTATTATTTTGTTCTATTTGCATTTCAATGTTGTTGTGACGTAAATGGCACATGGGTGGTTCATCTTGAGATGGGGATTTGTGGGAAGAAAAAGTGAAAAATGAATGCCTTTGTCACTGAATATTTTCAATGTACCTTGTTCTGATAAATAAAATAATAATAAAAAATCAGCATAAAGACATTTATTTTTATAGGTAAAGCTGTATTATGATCATGGATATTACTGTTAACTAATAATAATAATAAAAAAAACATTTTCATTATGTGAAATTCTTTTATTTCTGCCAGTTGCCAAGACAACAGTTTTCATTTTTGCTTAGTTTAACTTGAAGTACTAAAATAAGTACAACTAAACCTGAAATAAAAACTATAGATACAGACATATTTCAAAAAAACTAAAACTAATAAAAATAACAAAACACGACAGAATTACTAAAACCTTAACTAAAAAAAAATGAAAAGAAAATATAAATGTTTCTAATTTAAAATAGGATTAAAAACTATAACAGCAAATCAGTGGTACTAACATTGCATCAGTTCTTAACTGCAATGGAAATCATTTTCCATAAAAAAAAAACAATCTTAGTACTACAAGGCTTTCATTTTAATTTTAAGGCGACATGTTGACAGGTTTTGTGAGACTCATCTGTATGAGATCCTTACATCAACAAACTTGGCATTGCACGTCCACCATGCACACTAGCACCAAATCTTTCACTTTGTGAGTAAGTGTGTCTGTATGAAATGCCTGTTCTCTCACTCTTTGCAGAAGCCATGCACGCTTCTCCCTGAGAGAGAACGAGACGCTGGTGGGGGGCTTGATGTGACAGGCCTGACAGACTCATAGCTGAGAGTGGGGGGGGGGGTTCAGCTGGTAAGTATCATGTCAGATATGATGGCTCTCGCTCTGTCTCTAATGAGGGAGATCACCGTCTCCAACACCGTGTCAGGAAGCACCGACAAATCATCCGTGCGTCACGCCGGGGCCCGGAGATGATATGTTGACAAATGCAGAGAGTTCACTCTTTTAATTGACACTAAGAGAGGGAAACGCTCTCGCTGCCGGGAGACAAGCGTGGAAAACAATGCACGGGAGCAAAAAGGAGGGATCTGGAGGGAGAGAGAAGTGTCGGATGTGCATTGTTGGCACGGGATGTCATTCTCGGTGTTTGCGCTCAGACACCCTGCCATGATTAGAGGTGCGTCTCTCTGGGGCTGTCAGCTGCACTAAAACAGAGCTCGGCATTGATACTGAGACCAATGTGAGGATGAGTGAGGGATTTTATAAACACACAGGCATTGCCCGTTCATTTGCGAACACGTTTGAGGTAAACAGAGGGATGTCGTTGTGATGACACACATAGAGCTTGGAAATTCCTTCAGAAGAAACGTATATAGCTATATATTCTCAGACAGGGTTGTGGAAGATAAAAGCGCAACTATAGATGTGCATTTTTTTCCTCAGGCACAGAACTTTTTACTTGTAATTTGTTATTTATGCAGTTGCAGATGTTGAAGCACATATAGCACTGTGGCTTTTTCACCAGCAGAGGGCAGAACAAACACACGCGCTCACTGGACAGTATGCCTTTAAAGTTACTCAATGGGGAAAAAGCTTTCAAGATGCTCCTTGTGCAGTGCTGAAAATTGACCTAGGCAAGGCAAGGCAAGTTTATTTGTATAGCACATTTCATACACAATGGTAATTCAAAGTGCTTTACATAAAAGAAAAGAAAAACAATAATCACAACAATAAAACAAGGAATTTAAAAACTTTGAAAATTATAAAAAAAAAAAAAAAATTGATTTACCTACATTGGTGTTCCCAGTCAAAAATGACCGGTCTTTTAAAAAGTGCTCGTACATCTGTCATTATGCTATATATTATCACCAAATCTTGTATTGTCAACTTGTTTTCTTTCGATAAGCACAGGATTTGTACTTCTTTTTTGAACTGACCGGTCAAAGGCCTCATTGATCTGAGCGTATGAACTTTAGTTTTTGAGTGAAAAAACATCATTATATTCTCTCACTAATTTTCTCAATGTTCACTCAAAAGCTGAGTTCAGATAAGCTCAGATCAATCAGTTCAAAAAACAACACAAAACCTGTTCTAACTGTAGCTGATATAAAGATTGAATTCAATATTTGGTAATAATATAGTATATTTGTAGCACGGTCATGTTTGACTGGGAACACCACAAGTGTGAAAGGAGAAAAAAAGTATTAAAATGATCCAAATTTCCAGTTGTTACACTGTGTGAGCAAAGTCAGTGAATTTAATCCAATGCGATAACATTAACCAGCATTTTTGAGAAAATCCTCTCCAGGACAAAGTGGCCTGAACATGAGGGTTAAATACAGCGCAAAAAGTACCATGTCATTTGGGCATGTCTCATGGTAATGCCAAGTGAAGTAGTAATATAATACTGAAAAAACACCCAGCGTAAGCTGGTTATAGCTGATTGTCTAGCCTGGTCATAGCTGGTCTGCAGGCTGGTTTTAGAGGGGTTTTGACCACTTCTTCAGCTGGTCAGGCTGGGAGACCAGCTGGAACAACCAGCTTAAACCAGCTTAGACCAGCCAACCAGCTTAGGCTGGTTTTAGCTTTTTTTCCCCAGCAGGGTTATATGAAGCCATCTTATCTGAAAGGGGAAAAACATTACAAAGAATAGTGGTTTTTAAATGCTCTTACAAAAAAACAGTCTAAAAATTAAGAATCACAACGGTAACGAAACAGTAAAAACAGATTTCTTTCTAGTTCAGCATTTGATGGAAACGCACCGTTGCCACAATGAAACCCGTCTTTTACAACACTTAATATTTTCACATGTAAGTTGAATAGTTTTTTCTCTCTAACCTTTCTTCTCCTCATTACCAGTATCTCTGTCAATAAAAAGATTCCCTTTTCAACTCTCAAACGCGGCCTCACCTCACAACGCTCAATCCAGTCTCTTTGCCGCCTCTTCACAGGATTTCCGCCGCTCTCGTGCCTCATTTTGCCCACATATGGATATATCTCACGTCTTATTTGAATACATACATAAGACACGATTTCAGTCTAATGGTTTCGGGTCAGTCCAGCATATAATTGTATATCTTGTTATAATGCTGCTCCCCGGATGCTAAATTGGCTTCGGTGGGTGTGAATGTGGTGCCAAGGAAGCAGTTCCGCCGCAATTGCGCTTGATATGAGCTAACCTTAAACATCTCCTGTCACCGCTGTTGTCTTCAACCTCACACACACAGAATGCCTATTTAAACACTGAAACTGACTATATATCTTTTAACTGTATTGTTTGACACAAATCTGATGTGAAATGCCAGCCCAATCTTAAGTATTGTTTGTTATTTCTAGTAATAGCCCATGATTCCTCCAAAGTTGATGACGGTAGAAGCCATGCATATAGCTATTATATATAAACGAATATGCATTTTTTTGCAATTAAACTATATACAGTGGGGAAAAAAAGTATTTAGTCAGCCACCAATTGTGCAAGTTCTCCCACTTAAAAAGATGAGAGAGGCCTGTAATTTTCATCATAAGTATACCTCAACTATGAGAGACAAAATGAGAAAAAAAATCCAGAAAATCACATTGTAGGATTTTTAAAGAATTTATTTGCAAATTATGGTGGAAAATAAGTATTTGGTCAATTACAAAATTTCATCTCAATACTTTGTTATATACCCTTTGTTGGCAATGACAGAGGTCAAACGTTTTCTGTAAGTCTTCACAAGGTTTTCACACACTGTTGCTGGTATTTTGGCCCATTCCTCCATGCAGATCTCCTCTAGAGCAGTAATGTTTTTTGGGCTGTCGCTGGGCAACACGGATTTTCAACTCCCCTCCAAAGATTTTCTATGGGGTTGAGATCTGGAGTCTGGCTAGGCCACTCCAGGACCTTGAAACGCTTCTTACGAAGCCACTCCTTCGTTGCCCGGGCGGTGTGTTTTGGGATCATTGTCATGCTGAAAGACCCAGCCACTTTCATCTTCAACGCCCTTGCTGCTGGAAGGAGGTTTTCACTCACAATCTCACGATAACATGGGCCCCATTCATTCTTTCGTTTACACGGATCAGTCGTTCCTGGTCCCTTTGCAGAAAAACAGCTCCAAAGCATGATGTTTCCACACCCATGCTTCACAATAGGTATGGTGTTCTTTGGATGCAACTCAGCATTCTTTCTCAAGTTGAGTTTTTACCAAAAAGTTCTATTTTTGTTTCATCTGACCATATGACATTCTCCCAAGCCTCTTCTGGATCATCCAAATGCTCTCTATCAAACTTCAGACGGGCCTGGACATGTACTGCTTAAGCAGGGGGACACGTCTGGCACTGGAGGATTTGAGTCCCTGGCGGCGCAGTGTGTTACTGATGGTAGCCTTTGTTACTTTGGTCCCAGCTCTCTGCAGGTCATTCACTAGGTCCCCCCGTGTGGTTCTGGGATCATTTTGACCCCACGGGTGAGATCTTGCGTGGATCCCCAGATCGAGGTAGATTATCAGTGGTCTTGTATTTCTTCCATTTTCTAATAATTGCGCCCACAGTTGATTTCTTCACACCAAGCTGCTAAACTATTGCAGATTCAGTCTTCCCAGCCTGGTGCAAGTCTACAATTTTGTTTCTGGTGTCCTTTGACAGCTCCTTGGTCTTGGCCATGGTGGAGTTTGGAGTGTGACTGTTTGAGGTTGTGGACAGGTGTCTTTTATACTGATAACGAGTTCAAACAGATGCCATTAATACAGGTAACCAGTGGAGGACAGAGGATCCTCTTAAAGAAGAAGTTACAGGTCTTTGAGGGCCATAAATCTTGCTTGTTTGTAGGTGATCAAATACTTATTTTACAGAGGAATTTTCCAATTAATTCTTTAAAAATCCTACACTGTGATTTTCTGGATTTTTTTTTTCTCATTTTGTCTCTCATGGTTGAGGTATACCTATGATGAAATTACAGGCCTCTCTCATCTTTTTAAGTGGGAGAACTTGCACAATTGTTGTCTGACTAATACTTTTTTGCCCCACCGTATATATATATATACTATTATATATATATATATACAGTATATATATAGTGCTGTCAATTATTATCGGATTAATCGCATCCAAAATAAAGTTTTTGTTTGCGTAATATATGTGTGTGTTCTGTGTATAATTATTATGTATATATAAATACAAACAAATGCATATATATATAACATATCATGTATTTACTGTCTATATTATATTCATATAATTTCCTATTATAAATAATATACTTTAATATATAAACAATCAATTTTTTCTGAAATAATACATGCATGTGTGGTGTGTATTTAATATATACCTAATAAATATACCCTGCCCACATACATGTATTATTTAAAAACCACTTTTATTTGATGCCATAAATTGTGATTAACCGCGATTAATCGTTTGACAGCACTAATATATATAATATATATAGATATATACATAGGATATAGTAAAACAAGTTCAAGCTCAGTTTCAATATTTTTAATCCTAATGCTTCACGATTGTAGTTATTTCCCTTAACTTTCATGCATGAATTATGGAAAACATTATCTAGATTTTTTATGATTCTTTTTATTACTTTATTATGATGCTAAAATTGAAATCCATTTTCATTTTTACAAAATTATTTAACTGTCCACACCATGCAACAAAGGCATAAAATGGGACATAAAGCCACAGCTGACAATATGTAATATTGTGTTTTTTGATGGCATGTTATGCTATTTATATCAGCTCAGTTATTAAAAACAATAATATTACAATATAATAACAATAAAACACATATTGTAGGAACAATAACAGTAGTTACATATAAATGCGGAAACCTAATACCAATATGGGCAAATCATGGAAAACATTCACTGCTGATTGTAACAACTTATGCTGTCAGTGTCACTTCCACTGTCCTCTGGGATATTCTCTATTATTCTGTACTGACTCCTTGATCTATGCTGTCCCTGTTTGGAATGCAAAATGCAAATTTGTCTCTATATGTGTAAAGTTGCCATTTAATGCTGTAATATGTCATTTTAAATGGTTATTTATGTTGATATATTTGTTAAATGCCTGTTAAGACAATTCATAACATCTTTGAAAAAATAGAATAGATATACTAGCAGGTTACAGAAATCAGACTTTACGCAATCTGACTCCACTGTTGCATGACGTCCACATACAGTAAGTGGACAGTTGGTTTTTGGTGAATAAAAACTAAATTTTACTCTAAATTTTAGTTTATAAAATACTAACATATTCATCATACTTTACTGTAAATAATAATATATTTTTTTTACCTTGTATAAAAGTTTTTCACAGATATGCCTGGGGCATTTAGCACATGGCTATCGCTGTCAGCCATCTTGGATTAATGATGTCATCAAGCAATGAATATTTGGAATGCATGATAGTAGCCACTGTTACAATACTGCTGTCAATCTACTGCCCTCAAGTGGTTTGGAGAAAATTACCATCATAAATGAACCCTAAATGGAGTTAAATTAACTGTTCACAAATGTGGACACCATGCATGAAAGGGTTAAAGCCAATTTTGTCTAGTTTTCAAATATTAATTTTTTTTATTTTTTCGCTTCAAATGAAAGTTTATGCTGTGATTCACCTCGTATCTGGTTGGTTTGGTTCATGGCTTATAACTCTTCAATGTAAATGCTTGTAAAATCTCTTTGGGAAAAATGAATGGGAAAAACCAAAACCAAGGCTGCTCAAAATAGGCACTGTTGCTTTCTGAGACTTTTTATCCAATCAATTCCCAATGAATAAGCTCCTATGTTATGTCCTGCTGACATCTACTTTTAAAAAAAACAACTATATTTAGTATAATACCGGTAATATACATATGATTAAATTCAGTTATCAATACTGATTAAAGAAAAAATACATAGCAGAAAGGACAATTCCCTCCCTTCCAAACATTTTACACTTATGTGTCATATTAAATATGCTGTTTACTCAGTTCAAAAACTATCAGAGAGTTTATAAGTGTAATATAACTTGCTGACATGGATCCACACACAGTAATACAGACACTTTGGCCGTTCATTTACATGAAGATATGTCTCTCCAATGCTGTAGCATGATGTTGTTAATGTAAGGACTGCTGGCAGTTGGATTGCTATGCCTGATCCAGCGCTCTTTGCATTTCCCTCCTCAACATGAAACAGGGAGGAAATCTCAGGGAGGCAAAAGAACAACAGAGCTAATTAGCCACGGGGAGCTGACAGAGCGAAGCCAAATGGCTGCCAGCCAACCCAGCAGAGGAAGGAGACCCAATGTTCAGCAGGATCGATGGAGGAGACCACTTCATTAAAGACCCCCTGGAACAGACTGAGAGAGAGAGGGTCTGTTTAATTAAGTCTGCGCTTCAGGGTCTAACAGCAGCCGTACAGCCACTGCTGTCACTGATTCGGCCCCTCTCTAGTGTGGCTCTCTTCTCCACACCAGGGGCCTCCTGAAAGTGTAAACGTGTGTGTGGGAATTACACTCATTCTGATGACCTGAGGCTGTATACATCAATTTATAGCATTATACCATGGTAGATATGTGTCAGCCTTTGCCTTGTGTCCATCAGGTTCCAAAAAATAATTAACTCAAATGAGATCAATGAGCAAAACAGCATATTAGAATGATTCCTAAAAGAACCTGTGACCATGAAGACTGGAGGAACGATGCTGAAAATTCCGCTTTGATCACAGGAATATACTTCTTAAAATATATTCAAATAGAAAATGGTTCCTTTAAAGTGTATTAATATTTCACAATATTTTACTGTATTTTTGATCAAATAAATGCATAAGCATAAGAGATGTCTTTCAAAAACTTAATACAAGAACATTACAAATCATACCGACTTATATGAAAATTTATATCATTTTTTTGATTATGTTGTTACAAGGCAATGCAAACTAATTTTAAGTTTTCTGCCGACAACCCCTCACCGTGAATAGAGAGCAGTGAGAACTGCATAGGGACCTTTTTAAAAAATTGGAAGGCAGCTTCGGATTAACATGGAAGACGTTTATGGCTTGACGCTATTATGGATTGCAAAGTATCTGTTTGGGACATAATCTTAAAAACGGCACTAGATACTTGAGATACAGACTATTTGTAGAATCTGGAATAATGTTTTTTCCATACATAAACGTGCATAAATCATGCTCTCAACCCATCCAGTGTTTCGTAGTGAGATTAGTAGTCATGTAGATCATCCAAACTTAAGCCCAGTTTGAATATCTTCGACCTGCCTGCAGCAACATAACAATATTTCAGGTTTTGTTGTGACTCCTTAAACATGTGAACACTATTACTAGGCGAACCAGCCTGTCTACTGACCAACTCGTGCCACCTACAGGGCCAGACAAAGAGAGGGAATGGCCAACATGAAAAGGGCTTCATGCATATTGAAACCACAGCAGGTTTTCTCAGTCATGAACAAGCAAAATGGAGAAAAAAATGCAACGTCTCAAAGCTATTTAAAACACCTAATGTATTGCCCCCTGTCTAATCCATATTTCTCTAAGAGCTTTATGGAACAAATTGCTGCTAGACTTTGCATTTCAATGGAATTCATTAATGCATATTCAGTTTGCTTTTGGCAGAGCGCAGAACGCACCCGCCGGGACTAGTCTCTCTCTCTCAGCGCTCCGCCAATGAGAATGGCTAGATCGTGTTTCCATTTTGGTTTAATGCGAGCTAACGCTAATGCATTTGAACGGCAGGGTTCCGCCTTGCTTTGAATCTTTGCATCGGTGCAATTAGGATTTCTTGTGTCTGTCAGTGTGCGATCAAACACCGTGCCGTGGCCTGTGCAGCGTCGTGATTTTCATATGGAAAACGCAACTCTTTTACAAGGTGGCGATCTCATATGAATTCATACGATTTTTGGAAGACGCTCCACCCATAAAGATAACTATCACGAAGCGTCATTTTGTCATGGAATGAGCGAGGCTTCCGGTGTCAGTTCACTGATAGCACACGTACATCACAGAGACGTCTATTTGACATCTGCATTTACATCATCAAGACGTATTTTTTAATGAGTGTTTGCTCATTTGCAATACTTACATAGGACGTTTCCTATCAGATGTCAAATAGACGTTTATAAGATGTCTTTAAGATATTTATGATTTAGAATGTATGTAAAACTGACATCTTAAAGACATCTATCAGATGTTTGTACACGGCAGATGCTTTCCAGACGAAGTGATCTTTAACAGACATCTTGACATGTGTGCTATCTGGGTAAGACGTTTCCTATCAGATGTCAAATAGACGTTTATAAGATGTCTTTAAGATGTTTATGATTTAGAATGTATGTAAAACTGACATTGTAGAGACGTCTGTCAGATGTTTGTACACGGCAGATGCTTTCAAGATGAAGCGATCTTGAAGATGTACGTGTGCTATCTGGGTTATTTAAGCTGTGCAAAACAGCTCGTTATGCTGCTTGATATAGCAAAGTGGTGTTTCTTATCATATTATTTTAATGTATTGTAATTATAAACAAACTCTTCTAGTTCTTTATAGTGGCTAAAGAATTGGAAGTATTGCACATTCACAGTGTTGGAAAATAAGGTGGATATATTCAGACTTGACATGTTATAAGATTTGTAAGACTTGTCGTTGTAGTGCATGCATATAGACTACTTTTAGTCTATGATTGTGTTACGTTACATGAAAGTGAATAAATGATGACAGAACTACAAAATTTCATTTTTGAGTGAAATATCCATTAAATGTAGGCCTACGTAACCTAAAGAAACATGTATGCAGCTGACTTTCACATGGCACCTGTTTAAGACTCAAATTTCAAATTTCAAAAATTTTCACCTGCCACTTCTTTGTAATTATTTGTGAAAATTTACAAGCAATTTCTGAGTGAAAATCGTTTCAAATTCATTTCTACACCAGGCTAAATTCACACGTACAAAGACCAAGCTCAGGTGTCTACAAATGATGAGGTAAAAAATAAATCAGAAGACCTTATAGCATGCTTCCTCAGCTGACGAACACACTGTTGTAGACTTCAGTTGAGCGTGTGCTGAACATAAGTGGATGAGAAGAGCAAACAGGACTGAGAGAAAGAGAAGCGAGGAATATGAAAGCATGGTTTCCCATCCTCTCCGGGCTGTCACTGTCGAGAGACGAGCCTCTTTTCTGTCATTCATGTTGATGGAGAGCTGATTAACAGCCGAGCTCTTCTCTAACCCCCTCCATCCACAGAAACCCCCACAACACACTCACCATGCAAATGTGTTTGTCACTATGACAGTGTGTCTCAATTAAGGCAGACAGCGAGGAATCTCCGCACGGGGGACTCCTGTCTCCTCCGCCGCACGCCTGACTGACCCCCTACCTCATACAACACAGTCAAGCGTCCCACGACAGATTGTGACAAATACAAAAGACAAAGGAGGAAGGAAGCAAAAGTACAGAGACACCTGAGCGCGTAAAGAGACAGAAGCAGAAAGAGTTGACAAGAGCCTGTTGCTACAGTAAAGACGACACATCATTATAATAGCAGCGACATGAGCGTGTCACGATCAACCAGAACAGACAAAAATGAAGTCTGACTGAACCAACCACTGCAACTAGTGGGTCATAATATAGTTATGCTGGTTAGGGATTGATATCATTAAAAGCATTGAACAGTTTTGGTTCTGCAATGCAAAAAATGTGTCTTGTTTTCCAGTACAAATATCTAAACATTCTGGAAAATACAAAACAAGAAAAATAACTTTTCACAGGTCTAAGAAAAATAATAAAATAAAATGAATTCAAAGAGACAACAATATTTTTTTCTTGTTTTAAACGTAAACTGTTCGATCAGTTTTTCAGTAAACACTTAATATCGTAAGTCATTTTGCTTCTCAAGTAAATGTGTATGCATACGACCATAACAAAAAAAAAAAAAAAAGGTTTGCACACAATTATATAAACTTAATGTGGAAGAATGTTACCGTTTAAAAGTTTTGGAGTAAGATTTTAAAATGTTTTTGAAAGAAGTCTCTTCTGTTCACCAAGGCTGCATTTATTTGATCAAAAACACAGTAAAAACAGTAAAATTGTGAAATAATATTACAATTTAAAATAGCGGTTTTCTATGTGAATATCTGTTAAAATGTAATTTATTCCTGTGATCAAAGCTGTATTTTCAGCATCATTACTCCAGTCTTCAGTGTCACGTGATCTTCAGAAAGCATTCTAATATGCTGCTGCTCAAGAAACATTTCTGATTATTATCAATGTTGAAAACAGTTGTGCTGCACAATATTTTTGTGGAAACTGTGATACATTTTATTTTTCAGGATTCTTTAATGAACGGAAAGTTCAAAAGATCAGCATTTATTTGAAATAGGAATCTTTTGTAACATTATAAATGTCTTTACCGTCACTTTTGATCAGTTTAATGCATCCTTTATGAATAAAACTTTTTTTCTTATATACCATAGTGTTTAAATGTTACTGTAAGGTACTTCAGAGAATAATATGGTACAACCATATTACAGATGACCCATTGTATACGGTTGCGAGATTAAAGGAAAAAGAGAGAGAAAGAGTTAAAGAAAAAGAGAGAGGGAGAGAGAGAGCGAGAGAGAGGGAGAGAGCGATGGTGGCACTTACTCAGGGGGCCAGACACTGCGCTGGCAGAAAGAGATGAGCTGACAGGTGAGATGACTGAGATTGTGTTTAATTAAACTCCACACGTCATTAAGGGAGGAGAGCTGAGACATGGGGCTGACAACAGAGAGAAAGAGAGGAAATGAATTGTGAGTGGGCGGCACAGCGGATGGAATCGAGTTATGGCAAGCAGTCATTTCAAGTGAACAATGCCACGTTTAGCATCTTTCTTGTGTCGTGTTTATGTGATAGTGAAAGACTGTACTACAATACTGTACCATTTACATACCATGATATAATTTGAGAAAAATATTTTAAAAATATTACCAAAAACAAATAAACAAAACCCACAGAATATTACATTTTAAAAAACAACAACAAAAAAACAACACACGTAATAATATCCAACATTTTGGATGGTTACCTGATGGTGTGAAGGTTTATATATTTATATTATACATTTTATATATTTTAAAAAAATATTCTATTATTTTATGTTTTACAATTATGTTTTAAAATTAGATATTTGTATTGTTATTATATTTATTTTTATTGTTCATATTTTTAAAAGATTTTCTCAGGCCTTCAAATTTTATTTATTCATTCATTCTTACATCACTATGATAAATGGTTCACGTTCAGTCTAGTTTTTGTTCATTCTCAATGACTTTGTTTGCTTCGTGTTCTCTGTTCCAGTTGTCACTAGTTACCATGGATTAGATTTTCTGATGTTTAATAAACCTTGCTACAGTTGATTTCTTTGCTATCTTTGAACTTAAAAAAATGTGCGATAAGGGTCTGGAGGTTTCTTATGGGTTTAATATGTTACGGGAATACATATTTTTGAGGGGAAAAAACTAAAATAAACAAATAATAAATAGATATTATTTAACTAAAGCTGGCAAAATGCACAACACAAGCTCATCTGGCGCTGGTTGTCGTGGTGACGGTGGAGCACTTGGTGTTCAGGCCCACGGGGGACATCAGCATGCGCCACAAAAACACAAACACACAAACACACACACAAATAGCCAGGGTATTGTCTTTCAGTAATGCTTCGTGCTTGTTTAATATGGTCTTTTATGCATGCATCTCTGAGTTAGGCTAATGTGTGTGTTTACACATTTATCTCTAAAAAAAAAATTCTAGTACCAGAATATACTATATAATACATAAGTATATAACAACACAACAACAGCAGTATTCAATATAAAAATATATATAATTAAAAAACATTTTGTATGTATACTATGTATTTACGTTTACATATCATGGTATGTAAATAATATAGTATTTCATTGTATGTGTAGTTTATTTGTTACACAGTAGCATTATTTTATAATACAACAAATAATATTTGTCAGTTTTATTTTATGGCTTTTGGTCATTATTTACTTTTTGTTTTTAGATATTTTTTTAATTTTTATTTCAGTTTTAGTACTTCAGCTTAAAATTACTACATTTTAGTAAGTTTTTTAAAAGTTTTCTGTAATATTTTATTTTTATTTTATTTTAATAGTTCTATAACAATGTTTATCCAACTTTTGCCAAATGTGAGAGTGCTGTCTTTGTTTTTATTCATTTATGTTAGTTGTTGTTGTTATATTTTTATTTATATTGTTTGATATTGTATATGTTTTTTCATTTATTTTATTTAATTGCAGGTTTGTTTTTAGGTATTGAAAGGTACTTGGGCCATGGCACAATTCAAATTTTTCTTAAAGTTTTTAAGTTTTTCAGTGAATATTTCTAATTTATTTTATTTAAGAGTATTTTCACTGACTGAAAAATAATTTTAATGTCATAGTTTTTAGTTAAATAACAAATAAAATCAATAAATAAAAATAAATAAACATTAGTTTTTATTTGATTTCATATTTATTTCAATTACCAAAGACCATTTTTAATGGTATTAGTTAACAATAAACAACACTGCCTGGTAGATGCACGGTACAGTCATGGTACGAGTCAAAAAAACATGGTAATATCAAGTTATTTTTTAGAGCTGCATGTGCCCTTGCCCTTGTAGTGTGTTAAATGTGCACATATGTGTCTCTTGTGTTTTGGGTGTTTGCACAGTCTTTGTGGTGCGTTCGTGTGTGTGGTGTGTGTGTGTGAAGTGAAGGTGAGTTGATGTGGGTGTGTTGTTGTGACAGTGCAGCTGGGGTAATAATAGAGGAGGGCGAGGTACATGTGTGAGGTTATTTTAACTGCCGGTGGCTCCCAGGTGCCGTGCTGCACGCTGCGTTCAGGTGAGGCTGTTAATGAGGCTAATTAGGTGTAAAGGAGGTTGGTACAAGGATCAGCTGTTCCTGGATCTGTTCTAATGATAAAGCTGCATAATCTCCACCACCACACAACAGATGACCAGCCACTCAGACCCCCAACAGCCCAGCACAGTACACGAGTCGCAGTCACCAGCGACGCTCCCAGGGGCTCCTCATGAGTCTGGAAAACACTATTCTTTTTTGTTGTTTTTGCAGAACACGATAATACTTCAATCACCGAAAACCCCTCACCTAGCGGGGCAACGCTCACCACGAACAACATTCCATTATAATCTTAAGCACTTCACATAGAGCCTACGAAGGATCTTCAGATTAAAGCGATCTGTCCAACACCATAACCTTGTGTAATAACGACACCTCCACTATACCGCCCCGTGTTCACCGAATCAATTTCGGCAATCAGCCAGACGTTACGGAGCAGGAAACGGTTCACGCGAAGTGCTACTCTCGCTTTAATGCCAATGAGAAAGTACACCATAACAATGAGTCCATTATTTTGTGCATTGTATTCGATAGATCTGAGAGATGAACAGATCAGAGTTAAGACTAAAAAGAGATATTTCAAGCGGATCCTTTCGTCCTCCTTTCATACAGCTCTCAAAAGTCTATTGTAAATGGTCTTTTAAAACCATCAAGAATACCATCGGTTAAACACGGGTTAGGTAACCAATAAAATACATGTCAGTGTTATTTAGATCATCAATATACACTGTAAAAAAAAAAATGATTTTTAAAATTTTTTTTTTTTCTTTGGTTTGTAAGCGAGACAAGCACACACCCACTATTTACTGCGTATATTTTAATTTAAACATTTTGATTTAAAGGCAAGTAGTAAATTATAATTGTAAACTAAAACAGGTACTGAGGACGTTTTACAAGAAAACAGTAGTCAGTTTTTCTACTTTAAAATATCAGTTTAATTCAGTGTGATGCTGTTTCTGAAGATTATTGTAAAATGTCAAGCAATTATTAATATATGAGATGGACTTATTTTTATATTTTCCATTTTTTTCAATTTTAGTTAAAGTGTTAGTAATTTGGTGTTTTGTCAGTTTTTATTATTTTGAAATATGTCGATTTTTATGATTTTTATTAAATATGTCTACTTTAGTTTTTAATTTTTTTAAGTTCAATTTTTGAAAAATTTACGGTGATTCTACTCACTATAGACTCACTTCTCAGGGAAAGTAATTACCAACATCTGATCATTCAAGTCACTTTGGACTGTCCCTTCCGAGCAAGATGGCGATGTTACATTGTATTTTTTCTTAAAAAAAAAAAGTTCAGCAAGATTTTAATACTCTAATTCTGCAAAATGATGAATAATAAAGAATGGGCATGATGTATTTTTGCATTTATTCAATTTAAGAAGGTGCTGCAAATTGAATCATTATAAAATCTAGCATAATTGCACAGTACTATTGTATTTTATTCATGCAACAATGTAAAAAATGATATCATGTATCAAGTCAACATATGTTTTTCCATTACTTTAACTTATCAAAATAATTTAACCACTTTCAACTTCATTTTTTAAGTTATTTTTTTTTTACAATACTGACTCTTATATAATTTACATTGAAATGACGTGTAATGCCAATGCAAATATACATAAAATTTAAGCAAGGATAAAAAATTAATTTCAACAAATTGGCATCAATGCAGACGTGAATTGAGTCAATTTTTAAAAATGTACTCTGTTAACATTTATTTTATTAACATATGTGAATTACACCTTTAGTATTTTCAATTGTACTAAATTTAGTACTTAAACTAAACAAAAATTTGAAATGTAACTGAAATATTTAAAATGTAAAATATTTTATTTTATTATAGTTAACATGTATTTCATTTACGTAAAAATGTTTTTGTTAGTTTTAGTTAACAATAATAACACTACTGCAAATCTGAATATGTAAATAAGCGCAAATGAGATTTTAGAGCTAAAGCAAAAAAAAAAAAAAAATGGAAAATTTACATTTAAAACGGAATCCTTTAAAACTAAAGGACCTATTTTTGGCCGCTGTTGCAAAGAGTCCTGAGCACATGTGCTTGAACACACACACTGGAACATGCACAGAAATGTATCAATGGGTTTCATTAACTGAGCAACACATAAACAAACACACTATTCGATATCAGTGTACTGCAGGCGGTAGATTGGGCTGATTGATTAGTTTTGAGGCCAGAGAGGCCACAGGCCATGCGAAGATCAGGACGAAAGACCTATCGAAAATCACTATGGCTTCTTCCCCGCCTGCTGCTCTTCTCTTTCTGCCTCTCATCTATGCATCATACACACAGCCGTAAACGCCCACCACGGGAGCAATCTGTCAGTCTTGCGATCGTCCATTACTGTGATGGTCACATACTCCCACACTCGGAGAGGACTAGCGGTTACGGCACTGTTTAGACACTTCGCAGATGATGTTTAAAGCAAAACAGTTCATTTACTCTGACTTGAGGTCAATTATGTCCCTTTTTATGTTGTTTTAATTTTAATTAGTGCTGCTTGCAAGGGAAGCATCACTAACTGCATTACATACACTGCATAATTTGGTGCTCAGATATTACACGTCAAATTGTTGAGAAAAGTTGTGCTATTACTTTTCTAAACATTTGGATTTACATCAAGTGGATGGAAAAATCCCACAGATATACACTGAAGGAGGGACTCAAGAATATCACAGAGACTTGAGGCCCGTTCACACCACGGACGATAACGATACAGATTTCATTATCGTTCTATATGAGAATAGGAAGTCGCACTACAACTATAATGATAACGATCGTTGAAATCACTTTCAGACTTTTTCCATCTGATGAAGTATAAAAGCATTGATTTTATATCAGAATCCAAGAATTTAAAGAATTTAAAGCTGCAGACGACAAAATTGCAGCGCATGTTACAGAACAGAGTGTTATCATGCGTGGGTGACGCAAATACAGTTATTGTTATAGCTATTTTTATATTTGATGTTCTTGGAGTGAACAGGCCTTTTGGCCAATAAGCAACCACTCAAAACACCCTAGCAACCGCATAGCAACACACTAACAGCCACCCTGAACTCCCTACCCCTATAAAAATGAACCATGGTTAATTTTCGTAAAGGGATAGAAACTCCCAGAGATTTACATGAGAAAACGCCACTTGTATATTCCTCAGAAAATTAAAAAAAACTGACTTAAAGGGGTCCTATTATGCTTTTTCACTTTTTCAACTTTAGTTAGTCTGTAATGTTGCTGTTTGAGCATAAAAAAGATCTGCAAAGTTACAAAGCTCAAAGTCCACTTCAAAGGAGATATTTTATTTAACACATGAGCACCTCAGACTCATTAGGAGCTGTGTTTAGGTATTGAAAGTGTGATAGTTAAGAGTCCATGTTTGTGAACAGCTCCAAGCAGAACGTCACGTGCTTTCATCTCGAAATTACAGTAATTACGACATGGCGTGATTGCAGCATTATTTTAGCTGTACAAAAACAATGCCTTATTTTTCAATGCCAAAGCACATTATTTTTATTCACTATCATAATCAGGTTTATAGTGAAAATAATTTGACCATTTAATGCACGCTTTTATTAGTTATTTACCGATAGCGGCTAATGAACCGGAAGTCTCTTGTATATTAAATAAAATACTTGTAATGCATTATATACAGTGCTGGGTAGTAACTGATTAAATGTAATCTGGATTCTTTAATCAGGTTCCAAAAAATAAGTACTTGTAATTAGATTACATTACATTTTAAAATACTCCTAATCAGATTACTACAGTTACTTTTTTTAATGATTACATATTATTCACACTATAGCAATAAATTATTCATAATTTACCGATTCTCCCTAATTCCTCTTTTTCATCTTTTAAATTTTCCTTTCTAAAACAGCCTACCGCTTATATACATTCAGAAAGTCTTTCAGTTTTGTGGACATTCACACAAAGACAGTCACTAGTCAGGTGGCTACACAGCATTTGACCACTGGATTCAGTGACTGACTCTTTCTCCCATGGCATACAGTGACGGGCAAATAGTAACCCCTGCCTACTCCCCCATACTTTTTACAATTTATGTATAGGCTATACTATATAGTGCAAAAAGTAAATAAATAAATTACAATAAAATTGTTTAGAGGATCTTTAATACAATTAAGCACTAGTCAAGCTGCAATATCAAACAGGACCACAAGGAGACGCCAAAAGATCACTAAACCTACTGTCTTGACCTGACTGTTGTTTTAACAGGCTACTACGGATCAATGTCAGAATCTAAAAAAAACACCTTCAGTCGGCATTCATTATAAAACACTCGTGCTTTTAAGTCAAATACACGCTAAAAAGTATAATTCTGGACGTGACTCTAAGCAATCTCTAATGAAACCGGTCGGGTTTTCTGTATGAAGGCATTCGTTTACCGGTTTAAAAAATCTGATCGCAAAAACACTTCTTTTCCTTTTTAAGGTATTGTCTTCATTATAATGTACTGATTCAAATTAGTAGTCAATAATTACATTTGATCACTCTTCGTGCCTCCCCTGACATGCACTCATGGCCCAGACTGACTCCGCTTGCATTCACGTGATTTGTCGAGATGAGAGGCGAGAGCGGGCACAATCATCAATCAAATTTAAAGAGAAGCCGGCGCATCCTGACCGCATCACTGTCTTTACTGTGTGTTTTTAGGGAATAGTGGCATTTTTTACATGTGATTTGAGAGCTAAGTCATGGTGGACTTGTCACGATTTGGGATAATGCAGGACAGAAGAAGATGCACCACACAGGGGATTTAGAAGTGGGTATACGCCGTATACTTGCGTATACCCTCCACTCAGGGGCAGACTTACCCATTAGGCAAAGGTAGGTGACCGCCTTGGGCCCCCAAAAGCCAAGGGCCCCCTAAAATGCTTTTCATATAGGAGATGCGCATTAAGCGCTGACACGCGAACGGTTGCTGTTTACGGTGTTTATTACCACGACAACCGTCCGAACTGAACGTGCTTTTTGTGTATCCTGCTTGAAGGAGATGAAAATATTATGCATCTGAAGCTGTAATTAAATATTGAGAAACAGTGTGTATTATATATTTATAATTGTTTTAAATGCCGCTTATTCATGAGAAGGAACCATGTAGAGGACACATACGCAGTTACTTTTTTGGTTGATGGTTGGTGGTGTGTAAATGTATAATTGCCTTTTCATTATTTTTTTCAGTTTTATTTCAATTTGTAGTTAAAATAACTAAAAATAAATGTATTTTAAAGTTTAGAATTAGACAGCCTTTGCACACAGGCTTACGATGGTAACTCATCAGTGGACTTTCCTCGTCAATATAGACGATATTTTTTCACACTTTTCTCATTCTATATTTCTGGCGTTCCAAAAGCGCCTCCTACTGGCAGAGAATGAATGTTCATTTTCAATACTCCAGTCTGTAGTTTTTGTTCAATTTGAAAATCCACCCACATAACCCCGTTTTAAATTAATATATTAATTTATACTTCTGACTCACCCCTAGTTTAAACGCTCAATTGTGAGGTTTATCATTTATTTAGTTTTTGTGGAAACCTGTATCTCAACTGTAAATCAGTTGCTATTCCGTGGTCTACAACATGAAAGAAAGCCATTATAACATGTACATGAAAAATGTATAAACATTGGACACAACTATGGGGCACCATTGTGCAGCAGCAAGCATCACACAAAAAAAGGAACCTCAAGGTTGATCTAGGAAAACGTGTGCAAATGTATAGGGCCCCATTCCTATATTTTGCCTGGGGCCCCCAATTCACTAAATCCGCCCCTGCCTCCACCACACCACTGACTGGATTTACAAAAAAATGGATCAGGTTTCAACATTCCATCATCTACAGATGAACACTTTAATTTTTATTTGTATTATCACTCAAGTAGGGTATTTAACCATGTATTACTATGTCTTTGGAAGGCTTTTGTCTCTCAAACAGATTAAAATGCACAAATTCACATGATTTCTTATTTACATGCAATGCAGGGATTCCCAAACTTTTTTTATCATCTTTCACCCAATATATTTACTTGAAGTACACCTGAGATTTTAAAATAAATATTTTAATAATTATCAAATTTGCATATTCACGGTTATCTGACATTGGTTAATGGTTACATGACACATATTTCAGTTTTTAAGCAAGTGTTTTACTATGATTGATGTGATTTTAAAATGATTTATTATAATTTCACATTTTTATGATTTAATTATTAGCTTTTCAATAAACTCACAAACCCCAGTTTGGGAAACCTTAAAGTAATGTAATGTTGAATGCACTTCATGCTGTTGATAACAATGAATGGAATAAATGTTCTTACTCTTTGTATTTTTATTTCAATACGATACAAGATTATCCTAGGTAAACCAATGTGATTGATGAGTTAGGTCAAACGTAATCTTATTATATTACCTGAAATGTGTAATGTAATGGATTACGTTACTAATTTGGAATCAGTAACGGATTACAATTAGCAAGAAATCTACCCAGCTCTGACTACAACAAATATAAGCCGTTGTATTAGAAACACTCACCGGTTTTCTGTTATTTAATGCAGAGGTAGCCTAATAAAACACAAAGTTTAAAAAATAAGATGTATGTGAAACTTTGATTTTCAATGTTACTAACTGTGTAAATGCATCATCTCTGTCTGTGCAAAAGGTCCATAGGCTATAGAGTGAATCAGGTGGCAAATATGCTTTGACTGGGCCTCATATAATTTTATGTAAAGCATATGCTAATTTTAAAAGAATACTCACCAAATCACATACAATACTTGTTAGTCTGTGCTGCCGCCTGTGGCCGCTGGATGGCAGTGTGGTGTCACTATCGAGCGACTGAGTGTGTCTGTTTTGCGAGATGAGTAAATGTGAGAGCGCGAGGCGAGCCGCTGTGTGTTTCCCGGCTGCCTAATTAAAAACTCTCGAGCGCAGAGCAACGTGCGCTGAATATGGGCCTACATTCGCGGCGAACTTGGATCTGGTTGCGTATCACGAGATCTGTGCGCGTGTGGCTTCGTGATCTCCCACGAGTCTCTGAGACCGCTGTAGAAACAGAGCGGAGATCACTGCAGGCTTCTGCCCCCAGGATCCAGCACCAGCCCCGCACAGCTGCCACCGAGAAGTGCCAGGAAATAGCACCCCGTGTAACACACATGCACACTCACCAGGATATTTGCCTCTAAATTGGCTTGACAACATTCAGAAGTATGTGTAGTTATTAAATAAATTAGGCAATGC
Source organism: Sinocyclocheilus anophthalmus (assembly GCA_018155175.1). Lineage (NCBI taxonomy): Eukaryota > Metazoa > Chordata > Actinopteri > Cypriniformes > Cyprinidae > Sinocyclocheilus > Sinocyclocheilus anophthalmus. The sequence goes on from JADLZN010001309.1 coordinate 586,879, forward strand.
ATTCTCAGTGGTTATGTGAGCAATGGAATACTAGCAAATAAAGATTCTAAAAGGGAAGTTTGGCAGTGATTCCATAGAAGATCCATTTGGGGAACCTTTGAGTCCATTTTTATTAAGTGTGAAGCACATTTTAATGCTCTAAAGAGTCTTTTTTTGTTTTTTTTTACACTTTTGGAAAGGTTCTGTGGATGGTAAAGGTTCTAGATGCAATAAAGACCTGCTATTTTTAAGACTGTTGTCACATGACTTCATAACTTTGCATGTGAGTGATGTCAAGCTATCATTGGAAATAAAAATAATTATGTTGCATTTTTAATTTATGTAAATGGATTTCTGATGGTCATCAGAATAATAGATGTGCAAAAGAATCTGTCTAACTTTTGGTTAATTTGACACACTGGAAATTAAAGATTGCGTTGTTTTGTACTGAATTCTGCATATTCTGTATAAATAATACTAGTGTCAGTGTGCCACTGATCATTGTCAATATTCATACAAACTGCACAGCAACACTTCTTTTGATTTTCATTTTTCTGATCTGCATCTTGTGTAAAATGCCAAGTCCAAACCTCTCACAGCTGGAATATTCTGAATTCGGTGATGTATATTTGTAATATAAAGACAAATGTTTCATAAATGCCATAAATATCTTGATAGATTCAAAGCTCATCACATGAAATATGCTTACTGTAATTTTTTTTGCATTGAAAGCAATTTAAAGCACTAAACCATTACTTGTGCAAAAGACAAATAAAGTTCCTTTCACTCTATTGTCTTCTACTTCAGATAAAAGAAGTATAATTTCTTTGCTTCTCCAGAAACATACATATTCATATGACATTCATTTACATGCAAAAACACACTGGGGAATTCATTAATAGTATCTTTTGACAAATATGTCTCTTGAACAGTAACACGTAAATCTACCTGGTCTCATGTTTTACATCTGAAATAGACACAATATCACTGCTTCTTTGAAAGCGAATTCATTCACTTTGTATAAGTCTAATGTATTAAACTCATGCATTGTGTACATACATTAAATAACTGTGTGTTTATATTCTGTTCAGCCTCATAAGGAAAATGTGTCGAATAGGGGTTATGCACAACAGACTTCCGTATTCTGTTAACCGGGTCTCGCCGCTTCCGGTTCAAGCGTTTTGCATATGCTTCGTTAAATATGAAGCAGTTTTAGTCAAGATGCCTTCAAAGTAGATACCAAAGAGCAAATTAAATTAAGAATTTGAGAATGCATTTTCCATGCATATAAATTAAATTAACTTTGTATAACAAACGCATGCATTGTGTACAGATATACGTTAAACAGTTTGAATATATGCATGCATGCCAACAGAAAGCTGCCAAAGTACACATTTCCATACATGCACGTGCACATTTTTACACTCACATCTTCCATGCATGCAAATTAAATGCACTTTGTATAAGTATAGTGTACTAAACAGATACACATTAAACAGTTTGCTGCTTTTATATCCCATTTAGCCTCATACTCATAAGGCAAATATGTCGAATTTATGTATGCATTACCAACATATTAAATTAACTTTGTATAAGTCTAGTGTACTGAACTCATGCATTGTGAACAGATATACATTAAACAGTTTGCTGCTTTTATATTCCATTCAGACCCATATGCATAAGGAAAGTGTGTCTAATAGATACATGCATGGATGCCAATAGAAAGATGCCAACATACACATTTTCATGCATGCATGTGCATCGTTTTTGCAAATGCACGTGTTCCATGCATGCAAATTAAACGCACTTTGTATAAGTCGAGTGTACTAAACTCATGCATTGTGTACAGATGTACATTAAACATTACTTTCAGCTTCACACTCATAAGGCAAATTGGTGTTAAATATATGCATGTCAACAGAAAGCTGCCGAAGTGCACAACATTTACATGCATTTTCATGTGTTCGAGTCCTTGTTTGCCCATCAAATTCACCTGCCATGTTTGTGTCTGGTCCTCATGTCATATTATAATTGCACGTCCAGACTTGGCTCCAGGGAGGTGCAACAGTCACCTTACCGATCCCTGGCACAGGGTAGGGCAGCTGGGCATGAGTCGGCCTTCGCCACCCTATTGCTCCACAGGATGGAGGACCAGGGGCTGCAATTAGGAGGCCAAGGAGCCACTGTACAGCTCACCTGTCAGCCAGTGTCCCAACGAAGGCGCCGCAGGGCCGGCTGACACTGGCAGCGCTCTGCCGCCCATGACAGGGCATCTCCATGCAGGAAAATCTCACTAACAATCCCCCCACACGAGCTGTCACTCAAACGCTTCGCCGTGGCACGGCTGACCCCGTGGCCGACAGACTAGCAGACCCTTTGCTTAGACCAAACGGGTCACCACGGTTTACACGGCTTAGTCACCCTGACACAGAGTGACATTAACGACGGCCGTGGCATGAGAGGGGGCAGAGTGGCTTCTCAATCATGAGGAGTTGATGATGAAACCATAAAAAAGGCAGGAGACGGTGAGGAGGAGGAGTGACCTGAGCTTTTGGCCGCATGCAAAGAAATGTTGAAATGTCTCCATCTCAGGGAGGTTTTTACCACCACTCACTGACAGCGTGTCAGGATATTCAGATGGCAGCTCAGACATGTGGTACCTGGAAACTGGAGACAAAAAACTTGGCAAAAGTGTGTCAAAAAAGTAGGTGTTTGGGACAGCTTATAGAATTAACATTGTTGCATGCCGTGTGACAGCGCATCGCTGTGGTGCAATCGGTAAGCAAATATTTCACAGAGCAAGTTTAGTTTGAAATGTCGTGAGCTCTAAAAAAAAGAAGAAGAGGAACGAAAAATGGAAAACGTAACAAAAGAATATGTCAGGGACGGAATTGCAGCTAATTGGATTGTTTTGACATACGCGCGCTGGCCGCTTCAAATGTAGCGAGCGTAATGTGTCGTTTGATTTACTGACGTTTGTGCTAATCTATTTAATTTTCTTTTAAGGGGGAAAGCGTCCACATGAGTGGAGCGGCATGTTTTAATGTTGATTATCTGAAGACGAGGACAGGGACGGCCCAGGATGCTGAAGGGGAATATCTTCAGGTTATAAGCACGAGATCTGTGTGCTTGACAGGACTGAAGTCCTCGCTAACCCTCGCCAGCCCGTTGTGCCGTTCACGGATGCGGCCTGCTTCTTTAAACGTGTATACACTGGCATCAGATCAAGCATTACTAAATTTCTGCTTAGTCAGTGGACTATGGAAGCTTATTTCTGTCACAGAATTCAAACAGAAAAACAGATAATTGCAACTTTTTGTCTCACAATTCTGACTTTTCTTCTCATTTTATTTGGAGGAAAAAATATAAAGACGTCAGATGTCCACCTTTCAGATAGAGGCCTAACTCAAACACATTTCTACCCCACACAGGCGCAATTGCGAGGTATTAGAACTCGCAATTCTGACTTTTTACTCAGAATTGCAGGTTTAGCTGTGTTTGGTGGTAGGCTAACTCACAATTGAGAACAACTGTGTTTAATTGTCATTTTAATCAATTACATTTTTTTCTTGTTTTTTTATTACATGATGGGAACACAAAACACAATTCTAATTTTTTTCTCACAATTTCGACATATCTTTTTAAAACTGGCAAAATTTTGCCAGTTAAGCCTACATCTCGCGAGAATGAGTTAACATCTCGCAGTTCTGATTTTATATTTATATTTAGAAAAAAAGTCAGAATTGTGAGATAAAAATCGGAGTTAGTTGCAAGAAATTTATGAGATATAAAGAATTATGGGATAAAAAGTCACAAATGACCTTTTTTTATTGCATGGCGGAAACACAAAACACAATTGTAACTTCTTTTTCTCGCAATTGTGCAGTATCTTACAATTCGTTGCTACTTTTCTTCTCCGAATTGTGAGTTTAGGCCTATATCTCGAAATTGTATATCTTGCAATTCTGACTTTCTCAGAATTGAGAGTCTAGCTATATCCAACAATTCTGTTTATATCTCGTCAATATATCTTTATATTTAGAAAAAGTAAGAATTGTGAGATATGAACTCAGAATTGTGAGATAAAGAGTTGCATTTATTTATTTATTTATTACCACAAAACCGTTCTGATTTTTTTTTTCTCAAAATTGCAAGTTTTTATTCCACAATTCAGACTTTTCCTCATAGAATTACTAGTTGATATCTGGCAATTCTGACTTTAAATGTCTGAATTTTGAGCTATAATCTCTTTGCTTTTTAAAACAGTTTTTTTATTCCATGGCGGACATAAGCTTCCATAGTGCCCTGTTCATAGAATTAGCATTACAATGACCTGAGATGTTGTTGGCGGTGGAAGTTTACTGTAAGTCAGTCATTTGTTAAACATGAAGAGAGCTGTATAATTGACATGTTATCATGGAAAGAAGTGAGCTCACTTAACCGCCCATTTTTGCTTCACAAACAGGTCCGTTACCGTATGCACGTGGTGCATTTGACTATTTTTCACATATTCAGATGTAGATTAAATGTATAAAGATCCATGCAGTCATTCCCCCCTGGCGAAGGAGGCTCATCTCAGCCCATTGTTCTCTATCAGTAGACAAGGCAGATTCCTGTAATTAGCTGTCAGCGCAGAGCCCCACAGCAGCTTAGTGCTGTCCGCTCAAATCAAACTAATGAAACACAATCCCTTCAAATGTCCTGGATACAGATTTGTGGCAATACCGCACGAGGAAGCAAAGGAGGGGTGAGTGTTGTGGGCTGGCATGGGCGGGGGTCTACCTCATCTCCTTCCAGAACTTCAAGATTCACAAACTGGGGTCGTTAATCCGTTAATTCGGCACATTTTTGACAGCCAATTAATAGGGGTACAGAAAGAGTGATCGGTGAGCTGGGGGTTGGAGGAGGCCGTTTGGGGTGACGGGGTAAAGGCCACTCTGGTGTCTGGGCTCATGTACCTCATGTACACATTTACTGATGTGCTACTATGCCATTTTATGTCTCTCTCTTTCCACCTTATTTTTAACGTAAGAGCGGAAGTGTCCAGTTTAACTTGAATGCGTGAGGCTTCCGGTGCCATTCGCTTCAGTTATTTTTAGCTGTACAAAACAGCTTGTTATGCTGCTTGATACTGCAAACTACTCCTAACCAATACATTTTTGTAGTATAACACACTGATTTGTAGTGCAAATAGTTTAATCGATTACTGCACATTGTTCTTATTTACAGATAGTGATAATGAATCAGAAGTCTCACACATTTACAGAAAACGTCTTACGTCCGCATTGCAAAATATGTTGGATAAAAATGTACAATCGTGAGTTTGCATGAAATTAATCTTGATTCGTACACCTATAATTTATAATAAAACTAGGCTATATTTTTGTAGAACACTGTAAATGCACACTTGTGATAAAAAAAATAATAAATCGATAACAATGCATAAAATCCCTAAAGGTCATCAGGTCACAAAATGAGATGCAAAAACAACAACAAAGCTAATTTAACATCACGGTCATCTCAAACTCCAGTAGTAATTATCAGTCATAACATCTGCAATCAGATAAACCAAAATCCAAATAAACTAAGAATTTGAGAAGTAATTTATCTTGTAACTGATTCCAGGCAAATGAAAAAAAGAATGATATATACAGTATATATCCTATACAAGCATATAAATTAAGGTGGAGGCAAATCGAGAATAAATGTATATATAATGTAATATAATATATACATAAAACATTTGCTAATTGTGTAGTTTACGGGAGTAAAGGCTTTAAAGCTTGTAATAAATTTGAATGCACCATGGGTACGTAAACATTGTGAAGGTGTGTATGCATATAGAGAATATTGCCATTATCCAGTACAGACTTAAATTGATCTATTTCTAGCAGCAAAAGAAAGACATGACGTAATTCTAAAATAAAAATCCAATTTTTACTTTAATTTCTCAGTTGCTGAACATGAGGTGCAAAAAAAAGAAAAAGATGCATCAATTAAGATTCCTAAATATTTACATTAAGATACTGAATCAATCACAGAATACTGAAGGGCAGTAATCGATTGGAAATGTAAAGATTTTGATTTTGAAAATATTAGTTTCATCAGCATTTTAGACACATTTGAGTAAATTCTAATAGACGGCTAGACGGTTAGTTGGCTGCACAGATGGCCATATCTTCAAAATCTGATCTTGAATTAGATATACAAGCATTGAAAATAAGACGTCTTTTTATTTGGACCAATTTCAAATTGCCAACGGGGAAAGTGTTTATATGTTTAAATATAAACTGCAGCAGAGCAAAATGCATCACGTCATGTGCAAGATGAGCTATTATCAATGCATGAGTCAAAATTTGTGAGCAAGAATTTCTGGCACAGTTTCCCATGCATGCATCATTAATTATATCGCTGTATGTGGGCAAAGACAATCATATAGAACGGTGAAATCCAGTGAACAACTGCTATTATTGTATCTATCGTATCTCACAGATCATGAGAAATAGTCAACTATATTACTTGTTAGAAATTGAAATATTCATTGAACATTGATGTACTGTATTTGCTGCTGCTGCCTCATATCATGCATAAAAACACTACTAAAGCATGGTAAAATGACTTGATTTTCTCCTGTCCTCTTGGTTTACATTGTCTCACTGCTATGGCGCCCCGAGGGCATCAAAAACAACCGGCAACCAGAAAGCGCAGAAGAGCAGGGCAGCTCACTCACCCGTGACCGAACAGGCCGATCGGATACAGGACAGCAGGACACGGCCTGCGGCCACAAACACACATAGATGAGTTTACACGTAACATGTCACTTAATGCACTTATATGATGCCGTATATTAATTTATGCGCTCTTTATTTACCCAAAACATCCGATCACATCTGATCTGTTAATGAAAGATATGCTTCACAGCCATACATTCATGAAATTCAAATGAGGCTCTTTTATTATTTGACAGACCCTGAGCTGGAGGTATAGAAATATGCAATAGGAACGGCAGCAAGGACGTATTAATTTGATCTATTTAAAATGCATGTCAGGTTATGGTAATATAAGCTGTTCAGGATTTGCATGTCCACTGATTGTTCCTTAGGTCAGACACATAGAGTTCGCTACAGGGAAAAAATAATTTGTTATTTCAACAGGAAAAAACATGTTTATGTTCCAAACAGTGACAAAGATAACAGTGCTGTTTTCACACTAACTGAACAAACAACTAATGCAACACTCTCAGGATTCAGAATGAAACGTTTAAATCTGATGTGAGATGCTGAACTGAATTGGCCGCTACAGACATGATGGGACACGGCAACACATCATTTCTCATGCGTCACTGTCAGGCATCATTCTAGTGCATGACCTCTAAACACAGATATCCGCCTCACATTACTGTGTATGAGAGTTTGATTGTTTATGTCAAACTAATCTGTACATATTTTATTTTAAGCATTAGAACTGACATTAAGAATCAATTGGCTGAATCATATTTTATTTGAATGTTTTTAGCCAGAAAACAGCTTTAGTCAGAAAACTGTCATAATAGCACATTGCATTATTAAAATCATTATTATTATTATCTTTTTATAGTTAAGAATAAATATTAATTGCAGTTAGTTACGTCAATATCCATAAGAAATTGAGAATATTTTATTTTTTTTATTAATTTTGTGTTTGATTGCTTTGTATTTAATTTTATTTGTAACCTAAATCTTGTTTCATTTTTTGAAATTTCTTTGGTGTCCCTTAATTATCTGGCCCTTGTAAATCTCAAAACTCAAAGTAAAATTCTAAAAACCTTTATATAGATATATGCTTTGTTATATAACACACACACACACACACCCACACACACACATCATATATATATATATATATAATATATATAGATATAATATATATATATATATAATAAACTTTATGTATTTAGAAAAATATAAAGAGTCAGCGTCCACCTTTTCAGATATAGGGCCTAAACTCAAAATTGCGAGATATAAACTCGCAATTCTGACTTTTTACTCAGAATTGCAAGTTTAGCTGTGTTTGGTGGTACACATATACCAGTGTTATAAATAACACTTATATATATATAATTTTAATGCATAATAAGTTCAACTGTAAGCTGAATAAAAAAAGCCTACTTGATTTTGTTTTCCAGTTGCTGATTCCAGCTTGTGTTCCCGTGGTAGACCGGTTCGCTGCCACCTGGGCGCTGCGGTAAATGGCTTTTTAGCTTCCTCATTACTGCCATGATGGTGTCTGTTTAACGCGTCGGCCGCATCTGTCCGTCCACCTGCTTGCGTGAAGTGAAATTGGCCGGCCCTGCTGCTCTCTAATGGCTGCAGATTAGAGTATTAGCATTACAGCACTCGGGACGGGCCTGCTGGCTCACAACTACACAGACTGTGAGTCAGCCAAGGGCCCCTAAATAATTTACCATACGGGGACTTCAGCACATGACTGCTGCAGTTATAATATGTTCACCACGCGCAACGTGGGTAGAATTTAAGTTAAAGCACACCTGTTCATTCATGCATTTAAAAATAAAAGTCATATATATATACATATACTGGAGATATATATATATATATATATATGTATATATACCACACACACACAGAGAGATATACACTTCGGGGTTATTATAGTTAACTAAAACTAAAACTGAAACTAAAAACTAAATTTTTGTTACTAAATAAAACAAACGTTAACTCACGTTAAGAAATTCAGCAAGTTGCCAAGCAGTATCCTGTCTTATTGTCGATAAAATTTGAAATTTACTAAAATAAGAAAAATTTACAAAAAATTAAAAGGAATAAAAACGAATTCAAAATATTTATAAAAACCATAATAGCTACTAAATATTAGCAAATTAACACACATATACATGTGTAAAATAAAATAAAGCTGAATACAAAGCATCAAAAGCACAAGCCAAAGATTATTATTATTATTGTTATTATTGGTTTATTTAATAACAATAACAATAATAAAAACAAAAGCAAATAGTTCTTAATAATAATTCTTATTGGATGTTTAAGTCATAGTTAAACATCCACAAATTAATTGGATTAATTAAAAAAGTAAAAAAATATATCTAACAATAACAGTTAATTATAAATTTTTTGTAATTTATGATTGAATAATTTTTATTTTTGTTATTATTATTATTTTAATCACCATGCTGTATTATGTATGCTGTTTCCTGGATAAAATTAAATAAAAAGAGAGTTAAATATATATTTGATAACAGTTACAATATATTTAACCATATTAGCAATCAAATTTGTTGCAAATTAATCAAAGTCTGTTGCAAAAGGTAGGCACAACAAGCCTGCTGCTTGCTAAGATTTTAAACATTTATTTCATTCAATACTAAAACAAAATCTGAAGATAAAAAAATCTAATTTTTTAAAGTGGTGTATTTGCAAATGTCAGACTCTGTTGAGTGGTCTCATGTGCACTTCATAACGGAAACACTAAAGTGATCCAAATCACCTAAGAGCTTTGAATCAGGACGCTGTCTTAGAAAAAGGTTTTTTTTTTTTTTTTTTTTTTTTTTGGCGTGCCAAATGCTGTTAAAAATAGATCTAGTTTTAGTCTTGCACTCTAAAATAATTCTGAAAAGCAGTCAGGCTTGCACACACATGCATGAGCATTCTCTCAATGAGCTGTATGGAAGCATGCCTGTCTCTGTCTCCTGAAATTCCTTCTGGGTCAAAACTAATTGGTGCAGCTGCAGGAAAGGCTGGGGTCAGATAATGACCACGAGCGCTCGGAGCGCTCACACGTGAACGGGCCGGCACCACCGACCCACTCCGCTGCACCGTCACATGGACCGCAGAGACGAAGACAACAAGAATGAGGAAAAAGAGGACAGATGGGAAGCAGGAAAAGAGCTTAGAAGGTCATTCTTTTACAAAATAACCCATCTACATGTTGTAAACAAGTACAAAGTCTTGTGAGGTGCTGACTGTTCTTAATGTAAATGCAATTCATTGTCCCTCCCGAACTCCTTGCTTTGACTTCCCTACAGTTGGGGCCCTAAAGCTTAAGGGGCCCACAGCAGCAGCTCTCCAATAACATGTAAATCTCTGAAGCACCGCGGGAAGCATATGGATGAATATATGAATAAGAAAAAGCCCCACCCTGACATTTGCACTGAACTGGATGCTTTTATGATATTAATAGAAACCTGAGAACTTATCATAATGTTTCCTCAGGGTCTTTCATGGAGCTGAAGGGACAATACAACGGCTTTTTTAGGAAGCATCTGGCACTGGACGTGCTGTGGCTTCTCAAGTCATCGTCTCGCAGAAGTAGCGAGGCCTCTGAGTTACAGTATGACAGTTTGTTTTTGGTATAAGTTTTTAAAAAACAAGCCAAAAATAAAACAAAATAAAATAAAAATTCTTAATAATATTAATTATTATTGGATATTTAAGTCATAGTGAAATAGCCACAAATTCAGGGAATGAATATAATAATAATAATAATATAAAGGTTTTTGTAATGTACCATGATGACATTTTTTGGAATCCCCTATGCTGTATTATGCAAGCTCATTTCATTTCATAAAATAAAATGAGCAGTATGACGTCATACTGCTCAGAAAATCTAAACGGCTTAATAATTGAGACTGTTTAAAAAAAGAAGTGAATGGATTTTTATCATTGTAGGGTGGTTGTGTCCACACTGCTAAGACACATTTATCTGCAAACAAAAGTGAATTTTGCATCCGATGTCCCTTTTAAATTAAATAATAAAATAGATAGAAATTCTAACTGCAAAATCAAGTTGCACATGCTTGGGTTTCCCCCCCCCCCCCCCCCCCTACTGTTGTGGCATGATTGATTTTAGATTCACCCGCCCCCAAATGTCTGGCTGTGACTGGCCATTTTACATGTCAATCAGATGTCCTTTTCCTGTCTAAGTGGGTGGTTCTTGGCTAGAATGTTTATGCTGACGGTCTCCTGTTTAAACATCTTTGCTGGATATGTGTTGTTTTAAAGATAAAGCATGCATTCATATTTCAGGTAAGACTAGAGCAGCTCCAGCGCTGATCAGCATTCCTCAAACATCCATGCCTCCCTTCTCGGAGAAGCATGCATGATCAATCTGCGGTCGAAAGTAAATAAAAGCCCATGTGCATGTTGGGAAATGTCAGAAGAGAGGCCTGGAAGCAGCTGAGCTCTGCATACCAACGAGGCCTACAGGAAGAGCAGGAGGAGAAGGAGGAGGAGGGTCCAGCCTGGAGAAGAGCATGAAGATCTGCCATTCAGCAGCAACTTTACACCAGCAGACATCAGAGGTGTCAACATCAGCACACACCACAAGAAACACCCTCTTTATCCGTCCCATATGTGCATGGTTCTGGGGTCCTGCAAGCCGTTAGGCAACGAGCCAGACCTCTGAATAGAACTGGACTGTGAGACTGTTTTCAGACAGAAAAGAAATGTAGATATGCATATACAGTATGTTTTACAGGGTACTACACACAGCAGCTGCACTGGGACGCTGTTTGTGGAATTTTCCTTCTGTTGTCACCATGGATATAGAACAAGACAAACTGGAGTCATGTGATCCACAACTAGTCAACATGTACACAACTAATAGATCAAACACACAGAGAGTTTTAGTGCCATAGACATAGTGTTAATGCTTCGTTAGAAAGAGAGTTAAAGCGATAGTTCACCCAAAAATATGTTTTGAAGAGTAAGGGTAATTATGGGAAAAAGAGTTATTATGTGGGAAAAAGAAGAAATGGAAGTCAGTGGGGACCAGAAACTGTTTGGTAACCAACATTCTTCAAAATATCTTCTTTTGTGTTCAGCAGAAATTTTTTTTTATCAGGTTTGGAACAACAGGAGGGTGAGTAAATGATGAAATATCCCTTTAAATACACGTTTGATAAAAATAATTACTATTTAAAACAATTCATAAATTGATATCTGACAGTACATTCTTATTGGATAATTAAGTCATGACACAGCCACAAATGAATTAAATTGATCATTAAAAAAATAAAATAATAAAATAAATGCTAATACAAACGTTTTCGTAATGAACATGATTCCAATCTTTTTGTAAACTCATATGGATTAGTAAACTAATAAATGTTTTTAATTTCTAATATAATAGAATAAATTATAAATTTAAAAAATATATAGAATAGAATAAACACAACATTTACAAATAGCAAATCCGTTAAGGACTACACACAAAAAAACAGCACATATAAAATACATAATATTTTAATATAACATAAAATATTAAAGATGAAAAATCCAGTAAAGGAAGACACACAAACCTTAAAAAAAGTGTAAAAATTATAATGCTAAAGTTAAAAAATCTCCAAAATCACAGCAAAATCTAAAATGAAATGAAATTAAACAATCAAAACAGAAATTAGAATACAACAGTTGAAAACAAAGCACCAAAAATCACAGCACAAGCTAAAATAAAATGAAATAAAATAAAATATATGAAGTTGTTAAATCTAGTTAAGGAACATTAAGGAACATAAAAAAACTGAGAAATTACAGCATTTAAGTTGAAAAAGCACCAAAACCATCACAAGCTAAAATGAAATGAAATAATAATAAAACAAAACAAGAGAACATTTACAAGTTGATCTACTTAAGGAACACAAAAATAATTAATAAACATAGAATTGCATAGAAGTTGAAAACAAGGCACCAAAACCACAGCACAAGCTAAAATAAAATGTAAATAAAAGCAAATAAAACACAGAAGTTAGCTAGTTGAAAACAAAGCATCAACACAAAGCAAGCAGAAGGTAAAACCAATATATAAAAACATTAAATATTTTGAAACATTTTACAAGTTTTTGAATGACAGATTTGAAAGTGCCCAAAGTCGCTTGACTTTGTAAATTTAAGGCTACCTGATGAAGTTAACCGTCTATGAACATGTCCATGCAATCGTCCAGTGCAAGTCTGCACTGCATGCGTATTGCGAGGGGCTGATGGGAAACAGTCCCTGTGAGTGCATTTCAGATAATAACACACCAAACCGCCATATCCAGCGCTCGCTACAGGCTTTCAGTGTAATAACAAAGAGTAAGACGCGCACACAGTGAGCTCACTTCAGCATCTCGGGCATAAACCACATCCTACAGCGCCTGACCCTGCTCCACTTCACATAATCAGCTCAAATTCCTTTTCTTTCAGGTAAGATTAGGAAGCTCTTTCCTCCGGCCTCGGGTGAGCGAGAAAGCCTTTTATGAGGAGGCTATTGCAGCGGGAAGTCGACAGAAATGACATACATCTTTTGCTTACTTCAAACAGCGCCGTTCTTGAGCATTTACCCAGGTAAACGAAAGGCACAATGCATTTATTTCTACAAAAATGAACTCAAAAAGCAGCTCGGTGTCAGTCACAATTTAGCGAAAGGTCTAGCATCTGATTGATCAAAGAGCAATGCTAGCTAGCCAGGCTTCCTGACACTTAACGCCTTCTCCCAACCTTTGATCCGGATAATTAAGAAGCTTTCTGAGGGGCAAAAGCTAAAAATATTCAACTGCATCCAAAGACTCTCAACCTACATTGATGTCTGTCAGTAGGCCATAGGCTAGGCTGCATTTAATGGACAGAGACGTCGAGTATCCAACCCTGGTTGGTATGAAACACACTCGCTGGGGCTAAATAAGGTGGATATTTGAGGGAAAAAAATGGGTTTTGAAGATGAAAGTCCAAATGGAGTCTTGAGAGAGAGCTGATGGAGTGTGTTGACTGCCTAAAAGTAGTCATGGGGAAACAAGCACGGCTATTAGTGTCACTGGTGGCCTTGAAATGGCCAAACAAAATTAGGGTTTGGGCGAGGGGTGGTTGGATTCGGATGCGCTCGCTCCATTATTTGTTGAAGAGCTAGAGCAGTGCTTTATGGGAGTGTTCTGACTGTGAGCTCGGGAAGATTTTAAGATAATGAAAGTTGGAAAGAAAGAAAAAGAGGCTCGTTTTAGGGAGTGTAATGTTGATGTATCAGTGTGAGAATCTACAACATGCATTCATGTGCACGAGAGGACGATGGAGCATCATACCTGGAGGAATCTGGCAGCGTTCACATTCATCGCAGTGCCAAGCTCTTCACTAGTGACTATCCCAAGCTGTGGAAAAAGTGGCAAACATATACTACATGATTAAACATTGTGATATCGCAAAAAAAAAAAATTGCATCAGAATACACAGCTTTATAATAGCCATCATTTACCTATATATAGAACAAGAGAAACTTAAGTCATGTGATGCACAACTAACCAACATAATTACAGACGCAACTGAAAACAAAGTACAAAAATAAAGTAAAATACATTTACAAGTCGGTTCATCCAGTTATGGAAAAAAATAGAATAGTAAATTGAAAAAAAAGCACCAAAAACAGCACAAGCAAAAATAAATAAATAAAAGAAAATAAATAAAACGTTACAAAAGTTAAAATAAAGTACCAAAAACACAGCAAAATACCATTACGTAAAAAATTAAATATATATTGATTAATTATAGATTGATTAATCCAGTTAGGGAACAGATAAAACATATTTAACATAAAATATTTAAATCTGTAAAGAAAAATAGAAACTGAAGTCATGTAATATAACTAGTTAACATGAATACAAATATAATTGAAAACAAAGCAAAGGCACAAAAATAAAATACCTTTACAAGCTGGTTCATAAAAAAATAGAATAGTAAAGTTGAAAACAAAGCACCAAAAACAGCAAAAAATAAAAAAATAAAAAAATAAATTAATAATACATAAGTAATTCATTAAGTTAAGGAAAATAATACAAAATACTAAAGTTATAAAATAAAGTACCAAAAACACAGCAAAATACCATTATATATAAAAAATATTACGTTTAATATTTAAATCTATAAAGAAAAATTGAAACTGAAGTCATGTGAGAGTCATGCAATACAAGTAGTCAACATGAATACAAATATAATTGAAAACAAAGCATCAAAGACAAAAAATAAAATCAAAATTAAATAAACATTTTAAAACCCCTAAAAATTGGAATACTGGAGTTAAAAGCAAAGCAGAAACAAAGCAAAGCAAAGCTAAACTAAACTAAACTAAACTAAATAATAAAATAAAATAAAAAATCGTTCATCCAGTTAATGAAAAAAATGCAATATTACATTTGAAAAAAGCATCAAAAACACAGCAAAAATACAACAACGCAAAATAAAATAAAGCCAAAAATAAAATAAAAAAAAAGTGTGAAGTGACATGTGGAATTAGTGCTCTGCATCTCTCACATCCAAAGTGCACACACACAGAGCAGTGGGCAGCCATTTTTTTGCTGCAGCGCCCGGGGTTCGTGCCTTGCTCAAGGGCACCTCAGTCGTGGTATTGAAGTACATTCACTCCCCCCACCTACAATCCCTGCCGGTACAAGACTCAAACCTGCAACCTTTGGGTTACGAGTCCGACTCTCTAACCATTAGGCCACGACTTCCACCGTAAATAAAGGCTTTGGTTACTCCAAAGCTGCCAAGTTCAAAGAGGGCACCCAGATTTGAACAGGGGACCTTTTGCTCTGCAGTCAAATGCTCTACCACTGAGCTATACCCTCACAAAAAAAAAATTAAAATAAAATTGCGTTGATGAATCCAGTTAAGAAACACACACACACACAAACAAAACATAAAAATGAGAATAAAAAAAATTATTGCATCAGAAAACAATTTTTTATTGGCCATCATCTTCCGCCAGTGGTGAACTGGATCAGGACATCCAGGCAATCCTCGAGCTCTTGTGTAGGATCAGCTGAATTCTGAGATTGATGACTGGGCAGAAAGACTCTGAAGGCTTTTGACCTTTGCCCTAATGACCGTCTTCCCTCAAGGCTTGACTTGACTCTGGCCCATAAGCAGACGAGCTCAGCAGAATCATCTCCTCTAGTGTTTGTGCTCTCAGCATATCCTGAAACAAATATAAATAAACAACTAACAAATTATAATTCTTAGAGTGTTTTCACTAGTTAGCTCACCTGAATATGTTTGTAGATTTTGTGTTAAATCCAGCAAGTTAAGCCAGTAGTACTGGCAGGTCTTGAAAACATGGCTGAAGACAAGAAAAGCGGAAGAACAGACAAACCGATTCAATTGAGTGAGTCGTTTAGGCCTGCGCTGGAACCGCCCGATTGATTCAAACTCAAACTCGTGACTTCGATCATTCAGTTCAAGCAATTCACTAGCAAAAACCAGATCAAAAGAGGCATTCATTTTCGAATTTTGACATCGCTTGTAATTATTTTAAAAAGCATGTAGTGATGGGTGAAAAGGAGCTTTTACGAAACTCCGAAGCAGTTAAACCATTGAGTCGCAAAAATTATTAAATGTTTTGAAGCGCTCCAATTGGATCGCGTATCGCGAATCATTTGATTCAGATCGGAATTTCACAGCGCGTATCGCTAATCATTTAAAGGGGTCATATGTTGCTAAAAAGAACATTATTTTGTGTATTTGGTGTAATGAAATGTGTTTATGTGGTTTAAGGTTAAAAAAACACATTATTTTCCACATACTGTACATTATTGTTTCTCCTCTATGCCCCGCCTTTCTGAAACGCGTCGATTTTTACAAAGCTCATCGGTCTGAAAAAGCAAGGTGTGCTCTGATTGGCCAGCTATCCAGTGCGTTGTGATTGGCCGAATTCCTTAAGCGTGTGACGGAAATGTTACGCCCCTTACCATATTGTGATGCCTGCGGCAACCACGTGTGATGACCCCGGGCTGGACTCCGCTTCGTCCACAGTGAAAGCCGATTCTGCGATCGACAGCGCGAATTTGATTTATTTCCTCAGCGACCAGCATGGATCTGCTCCAGGCATGATGAAGTGGATATCGTCTTCTTTTGGAAGACCAACCAAAGTAGTTTCGATTTCACAACGAAACAAAGCGCCTTCACGACATGGCTAGCAGCGGCAACAATACTACAGCGATAATAAAAGTTACGGCTTCTTTCTTTGTGTGAACATTTGGCGGCGTTATGCAAATCTTCCCACATCGTGACGTAGACAGGTGGGGGTGTGTTAGAACGAGGCGTTTTAGGTAGGCGTGGTTGACTCTTAACTTTTATAAAGAATATCTCTTTGGATTTGAGACTTTAGTCTTTGCAGCTTTACAGATCTTATTTATGCACCAAGAGCTTGTAACACTCCAAAGAGAAAGGAAAAATTTAAATCACATCATATGACCCTTTTAATTTAGATTGGAACTTCGGAGCGCGTGTCATGAATCATTTGATTCAGATCAGGACTTCAGAGTACATATCGCGAATCATTTGATTCAGAACTGAATAGTGGTTTGCGAATCATTATTTAGATCTGGACATCGGAGAGCTTTTTTAAAATTTTATTTTTAATTTTTTTAATTACCACAGTACAAACATTAAAACTTTAAAGCAGTACAACTACAATTATACACAAAGACATAAAATAAAAGCATACAATAATAGCCTAAAGGCCTACACAGACTTGTTGCCAGGGTAACAAAAAACATAGTAATAAGATTACATAAGAACTTTGGATAGTTTCCACATACTTATCTAAGTCCACTTTGAATAAAGATCGGACTTCGGAGCCAGTATCGCAAATAATTTGATTCAGATCAGAACTAAGCGGGTTCGTTATTCTTTTGATTCAGATCGGAACTTCGGAGAGTGGATCGCAAATGATTTGATTCAGATTGTAAACAGTACAAAACATCAAACCATTAAGGCAGTATATAAAAACAAATCACAGACAAACAAGAAAGAAAAAAATAATCTAGACACAGATATGTTGCCAGGTTAAATAAAAAACAAAGTAGCTTAATAAATTTAGGCTACACTTTAAGAGGACACATGGGACGAATATAGAGATGCAGTTTGAGTGCTTTAGGATTAACAGAACTTTAGATAGCTTCCATATACTTGTCTAGATCACCTTTGAATAAAGAAAAGAGAGATTTACAGCCAGTACATTTTTGTTTATGTATGTGAAATTTAGCTAGCAGAAAACACAAATTAATTAAGTTATATTTTCCAGATAAAAAAAATGAATAGCTAGCCTAGCTAATAAAAAAAAAGAAAAAAAAAAAAGAATGAATGATTAATTAATAAAAGGAAAACACGCGCACACACACACCACACACACACACACACACCACACACACACACACACAGGCTATATATACAGTATATATATATAATATATAATATAATAATATAACTTTATATATAATAATATATACTATATAGTGAATTAAACAAATAGATAATCAATTAATACTTAATTAAATTAAATAAATAATAAGTAATAAAAATAAATGAATATTTGATAAAATAAATAAAAAACTAATAGATAGGCTAGATAGATAAAATCTAATAAATAAAAAATAAATAACTAAATAAATCTAATTGACAGATAAAAATCTGATGAAAAAATACATAGATAAAATAAAAAATCTTTGATAGATATCATGGCAAGATTTGTGTGCAACCTGTTATCAGATGAACCAAGACTGTTGATCATCATCAAACTCACTGGATCCAGTCATGGATTATTCCAACAGCTGTGTTTCCTAAAGCCTCTCAGAAGCTCCCAGTGCATGTTCAGGTTTACAGTCACACACAAGCGAAGCTCCTGCCTGAAGATCAATGGAGCGCTGGGACTCAGATTAAGGCCTTCTCTCAAGAGCGTTTCTCCGGCCGCGGACGCACACGGATCAGCGATGCCTTTGAAGTGGCTCTTTCAGACGGGGTGAAGCGATGTGCTTGAGGAGGTGATGAACGAGCTGATGAGAGGTAGAGAGGAGGAGACGAGGGAACACCAGTGTCAGCGACAGCTACTGGACGTCCGGTCAGGAGGAAATGCTCATAAATCAAGCCACCGGAGCCGCTGACCTCCGGCCAGTACCAGAGGTGTGAGAGACATGGTCATCTTCTGCTCTTACACTCCATCTGTACTCTGGAAACATAAGGGATTTCTTAACATCATTTGTTAATTATTTACAAAATGCAACCATATGACTTCAGAAGGTCTTGGGCCAACAGACTGATGGATATTATGGATACATGTGATTGTAGATGAAATATTAGGAAAGTTATTATGATGAAGGACATCAGAACACAGACTAATAATTTAGGGTTTATGTTTGGAGATCATTTGTTAAATAAAAATGACGTGTACTGAATTTTACTGCTCACAGAGCACCAGTCTTCTCCAATTTAATTCTGGTGATTCTCACTTACACACAACTGAAGGCAGGTTCACACCAAGATTGACACAAAAAGAGAAACAAATCAAGTCTACTGACATCGAGAGTGAACTGAATAAAGCACTTTCATTCATTTGCTTTATAGCAAAATAAAACTATTAAAAATAGTCTGACTTCACCCGTTCACCAGACAATACAGATTTCATTCACAAATTACAGCTTACTGTTTGTATTTCAAGTAAAAAAAGGAAAAATATAATTAAAAAAAGAAAATGTGTTATTTCTTACTAACCCTAAAGTCTTGTCAAACTCGTATGCACATATGTATTTCTTTCTGTAAAAATCTAAGGATAATTTTTTTATGTAGTTTTTACATATGGTAGTTCATACTGACCATATCAAGGTATAGAAAAGAGCTAAATAAATAAATACATAAATGAATGAATACATAAATGGATAGAAAAAAAAGAAAAACTAATATTTACATAGAAAAAAGTAAGTAAGTAAATAAATGATTAAATGATGAATTAAAAAATTAATGGATTAATAAATAGTTTAAATAGTAAAAGCAAAATACAGGTCACCTGATAATACACATTGCACTCACTTTACTGTGGAAGTGAGAGACTAACTATTTATATACATATATCACATGTTACAATATATCCAAATAGAAAACAGTTATTTAAAATTATAATAATAATTCACAATTTTACCGATTTTTTTTTTTGCTGTATTTTTTTAACAAATAAATGCAGCCTTGGTGAGCAGAAGAGACTTCTTGAAAATATGCTAATTATATGTAAACTGATGAAGCTGTGACATGATTTTCATGACTGCGTGACTGAACTGACACAACAAACAAAACTGCTAAGGCCTGAAACGTGATGTAATGAATTAATTTCTCTAAATGTGCATTTCTCTAAATGTTGCTTTCTTGTTCCTAAGAAAACAACAAAACAAACACCCGACGAAAGCATGCGGCCTTCTGTAACTGAACATCTTCATCACTCTGATTCATTCTGATTCGGTGTCCTTGTCCACATCTCTGCAGCTCATCCACCTTTTCTCCCTCAGCCCGTAAGACACGGGTGGAGAACAAAAAAAACGTTTGGGGCAAAAAAGAGAGAAATAATTGGATTCCCAGCTTCCACCTCCTCCTTCCCCCACGTGTCGGACACCCCTAATTAACAACAGGGAGAGTCAGAGAAAGCCTGGAGAAAAAATCTGTTTGGATTAAAAAAAAAAAAAAATGACCAGCAACATATTGTCTCCTTCACGTCCACGTGGGCTAATAACAGCTAGTGGCTGCTGCACGAGAACGAGAAGGCGTCAAAACCTGGCAAAGTCACTCATTCATAAAATCTCAATGTGTGACTATAGCTCTAATTACAACCCACGTCGGCCTCAATTAGACCACAGCTTTTCTCTCCGTGTTAACTCTTAATTAATGTACCGCCGGTTAATTACAGGTTTTGCGAGAGGGGCTCTGTCAGACGGTCGCTGGTTTTCTCAGCAGGAGGTTCTTTACATGAGCTCCGTTCCAAAACCCGGCATGCGGCCTACATAGACAGCTGCCTTCTAAGACGGAATTCTAGCCCAAATGGAACCTCATAAATAAGTGATTTGAAATGCTCTACAAGTTCCAAGTGAAACAGACAGTAGATTCGAATCACGATTGATTCCACCTGTTTGACATCAGCATGTTTTAAAGTTAACAATACACTTAAGAGCATAAAAAACACACAGTGAGTAAAAGTTTGAGTCAATATTTCAGTAGGTTACTGAAAGGGAAGTACAATAAATGAAAAATCAAGTTTCAACGTTTTTTGGGTTCTTTTTTTTCTGAGCGCCTTAAAATGAAGCCTAAACGAGGCTGGTTTCAGAAGGTTGACTTTAAGTCATTATATGTTTAATTGTGATTTGCATATTGCAACAAACCTTTTTCTATTTTGTTTTATATGGGTGTTGCTTCAACCATTGTCAATTTAGGTCCTGAAATAATAATGATAATAATAATAACTTCCTTCACCACAAACGTCATTGTGTTTATGTATAGTTGTATTTTATTTATACTATTATTTTCACTTTACAAAATTTGCTGCGAGAAATATAAACCAACTTGCTAAGACTAACTTTAAGCAAGACTTTGCTTTTATGTGCAAATTTACATAGTTTTACAAAAATGACAGTTAATTATGCAAACTTAAAAAATTTTCACTTCCATTTTCACGTTTATTGTTTTATTATGCGCTTATTGGACCCCATACAAAATGTTGGCCAAGCAGTTCACAGAAAATTACAATTTCTACATTACATTTTAGGAGTAGTACCCTGTCATTCAGTGGCGCCTATGCTCAAGGTGCTGTCCCTTGAGGTGCACATAGTAACGACAACGTCTCAGCCCGTCTTACTTATGTACACATATGGTTCCTCCCCTTTCAGTCTCCCCCCGCGTACCCCACCTACTCGACGTCAGGTCGGAGGACCACGAATATGGGGATTCTCCCTCTATTTAGAGGGACAACTCACTACTTCGAGTGTAAACTAAACGAGCCAATGAACATTGACATGCGATTATTGCATCCAGCTCCTGCTGATCACAGCGTGAGCATAAGTAGGCAGCAGATGCAGCACATATTAAGCATTTCGCTTCGGAGCCGAGCGATCACAACGTTCTGCTGACTCCTCTACGGAGAGAAGAAGGACGTGAAACGAGTTCAGCCCGCTCTTGGTATTTTGTAGCTCTGCGTGTTGGAGGACGGGCTTTCAGCCGTCCCCGGTGGCCGTTCACGTGTTCGAAGTCGGTTGCACCTATCATAGGATCCCGCACTACCCTGTTTGTGTTGCAACCATGTAGATACCCATTTGCCCTTGGCGGCTTTCAAGCACGCCTATAATAAGACGCCTCCCTTCCCTAAACGAGCAATTTCGTGTTGTCGTCTTTCTAAAGACGACGTTGACTTGGAAAACACTTGACGACGTCTTATTAAAGACGACCGTGGGCGCTTGCTATAGAAATCCACCCGGATCACTCTTTTCCGTGGCTGTTATGGATCTGCGGAGTTACAGGCCCTTTAGTCTGGTGTTATGGTCACGATAGTCTGCACTTCTCGGTGCATGGGCATGAGCCGCTTGGGTGGCTTTAGTGGATCCAGCGCCCTCATGCTCCCATTGGGGGGTATGACAATTCGGAGTTGCGGACTCTTTTCCTCCGGGATATCTCTTTTTTTTACCCTGTCAAGTGGGCGGACCCGTTGACCGTTCCTTAAAGATAGAGCTGGGGTTTCCCATTTATTTGGTTTGGGCAGATGGGGGTCGCCGGCATTCCTTTTTTAGCGGGCGGCGACTGGTCTTACCGGTCACGGTGAGAAGTACCCTAAGGGGAGCCCAAGCACAGGCCGGACACACATTCGAAACCAGTCGGAGTTTTAAAAATGAGAGCAGGCTGGACCCTAACGGGGCCAGGTACACCGGTTCGTCCGAAGGATCAACCCCCACGACGAGGGATGTCATTTGCTGCATCGGAGGGTGAGCCAGAGTTTTTTGGAGAGGAAGATTCGGCTGCGCTGCTTTCCTCCGGGACCGTAGCAATGCCTGGGTCGGATCCAGAAATAATGGCTATGCTTTCCCGGGCTGCCGTAGGGGTAAGGCTCGAGTGAAGACTTTCACCGTGTCCCGAGGCCTCAAGGTTGCACGATTGGTTCTCGGGGTGGTCCGCGCGGGTTCTCAGCGCCCCGCCTCGGTGCCATTCCTCCCGGAGGTGCATGAGGAGCTCAACAGGTCGTGGACCAGCCACCTTTTTACCTGCAGGAACAACTATTTGCTGGATTAGCCTCCCTCGCCACCCCGAGGGGAGGCGCTTAGTGCCAGGGGTGTTACTCTCCGAGGCATCACTCCGGGTCTGTCCGGTACCCAGACTCTGGCCAGCGACGGCCTATTTTAGACCTCGTGGAGAGAGCTGCCGTGTACACGCTCGGCTTTGATTGCACCAAGTTGCCACCCAGGCCAAGGCACTGTTAGTGGATGAACCGAGGTGGTCACTGATCACGGGAAGTCGCAGAGAACTCAGCACCGTGGCTGGACTGCGCCACGTTTATGTGTTACAGAAAGGTTTACGGCTATTTTTTTCCCCTCCCGTGGTCTATGGGTCGTGTGTATGTCCACATGGTGGGACGGCCGAGAGCCTTCTGGCTGTCGCCATGGTTGAATCAGCGAATGAGGGACCCCAAGCACGTCATTGACAAGTCCCACGTGTCAGCGGCCGGTCGTCCGACTCTTTGGGTGGTCCCTAGGGAGTTTATTAACTGCTTTTCCCGATCACGCGGTTTCTCGCTGACCAAATGCAGACCCCCCCCCTGATGGCCATGGTATCATCCTGCCCCGGCCCTGTCTTGCATGCTCGCTGCGTCGCCCAAAGGCCCGCCCGTTTCCCTCCCGTGCCAACCGTCTCATACCACTTTTATCAATGATCTTGCCACGTTCGCGCCCACCTCTGACGGACTCCACCGCCAAAAGCCTGTGCGTGGATCGGTCGTGCCGACAGTGGCTCGCTTATCGGCCTGCCCGGTACAGGCCCACACGGCATAACCTCCGGTGCGCAACCTGCGATCGCAGTTCTCGCGTCAGAGAGCAAGGAGGCACTCCGTGGGGCTTCTCAGCGGGCGACTCCCACCCAGAGGTGGAGGTACGTGCTCTTCAGGAGATGGTAAGCAAACCACTCCCTCCCCCGGAGGAGGGCCAGGAGGAGAATCTTTTCATATTTGTTAAAAACCCCAAACTCCCACCCCCCCCAAACACACACCATGACACTCTCGGTTATTGGTGGTACCTTTCCAATTTTCCAGATAACCAAGATTGCACATCAATTACTCTATTCTGGGTCCCCTGAGGGGAGGGGGGTGGACGGGCCAGAACCATATCACAATTTATATCCCCTCCCTCTATCGTTTTCAGGAGCAGCAGTTTGTGGAGGTGATACGGGTGGATTCCCTCCCCCTCGAGGTACGAAACACGCCCGCTTACCTGACTCCTCAGCACCCAGTCCCTCACCCTTGTACCATCCAGACAAGAACGGTCAGCCCCCTGTTGCACTTAACCCAGACCCCCCACGCATGGACCAGGTCATTAAGCAGCTTGTCCCACCGCGGGTTTTTAAGGTCCCTTGCGTCTTTTTCGGGTCCCCCACTGCGGGGTACGCCTGTAGTTCCGTTGATCGGGGGGGCCATTTACTTTGAGCGGCTGTCTGGCCGAGAATGCCGTAGAGCGCACCCAGCCCGTTCGATGGATCCACCGTCGAAACGTCAGCCTCGGCTATGTGATTCAGTTCGCCCGGCGCCCGCCCAAGTTCAGGCGAATCCAACTTTACGTCCGGGAACGCGATCTTTAGTATTGCCCCCCCCCGTCTTGAGTGCAGATTTCTTTTGACGCAAGGCCTCCGGCGAAGGAAGGAAATAGGCTCCCCCGTGTTGTTCCTCAGGTCTCCCAGATCATTTTGGCACCCCCACCTTCCCCTTGGTCGGGCCGGTTTTACCAGCCTTTACTTCATTGTTCCCAAAGACAAGGCAGCCTGGGGTGAGCACCTCCACCCTATCTGGGACCTTTGCGTCTTGTTGTGGCAAGGGGCCCCTTCATAAGGCCTCCCGTTCAAAGTGCTCATCGTTTTCCCGATATCAATGATTCCTTCAGTGTGTATCCGTCCCAAAGACGGTTCTTGCATGCGACTCGACTCTTGTGATTTTAGGCCGCTGTACTTTCATGTGTCGATTCTTCCGTGCCATAGACCATTTCTGCGGTTTGTGTTCGAAGGACGTGCATATCAGTACAATGTCCTGCCCTTTGGGCTGTCCCTGTCGTCCCGTGTCTTCTCGAAAGTTACGGAGGCAGCCCTTGTTACCATGAGAGAACAGGGCATTCGCATTCTAAACTACCTCAACTATTGGCTCATACTCGCTCAGTCTCAGGAACAGTTGTGCGAACACAGGGACTTGGAGCTCTCGCACCTCAGCCAGTTAGGCCTTCGGGTCAGCTGGGAAAAGAGCAAACTCTCCCCGACGCAGAGGATCGCTTTTCTCAGGACTATGGAGTTGGACTCGGTCTAACAGACAGCACGCCTCACGCAGGAACTTGCTCAGTCGGTGTTGAACTGCTTGATACATTCAGGAGCAGGATGGCGGTCCCACTGAAATTTTTTTTCAGAGGCTCCTGGGGCATATGGCAGCCACGGTGGCAGTCACGCCACTGGGGCTACTCATATGAGACCGGTGCAGCACTGGCTCCATGGCCAAGTCCCAAGGTGGGCGTGGCAACGCGACACCTTCCGGGCATTCTTTTGGTGACACGGGCCGGAGCAAACCCCCCCACGTACCCGTTGTCAGACCCCCCCCCTTGGTGCTTTTCGGGCAGGAGTGACCTTCATGGAGAAGGTCCTCCAGGCTTTGGCTGGGGTTTGAACGGAGGCTCAACCACCGGCTGGGGGCCACATGTAAAAACGGGCTTGCGTGTCAGGGTTGGACTTTGCCTCCCTTCCTTTTTTTTTTTTTGGCCCCCCAAACTGGTTTAACTGGGACATAAACTGCATTTGATTTTTTTTTGTCTGCTGGGCAGTGCCACTGCCGGAGGCCCTCTCAAGGGCGATACGATTTTTGCAAGCAACTTGTTCTGGTTCCGCACGGACGAGTAAATGCGGAAGTTGCGACATCAAGCCGCAAGGTGGGTGCGCTACAGTCGCTGAGCCGCAACTGCCCGCCACTCCTCCTTAGGAGTCAGAAGCATCTAGATCGCTTCGTTTATTTTGAACAGTCTGGGTTCCTGCTCTAACGGGCCAGGACGAGCTGTTCCGAGTGCGTGCACGGGAGATTGCGACTCCATCCCCAGACGGTCAAGCTGGTTTGGGACGTTTCGGAGCCGCTCAGGTGGACCGCCTGTGCTTTTCCAGACCCTTAACCACCGGTTGCACTGTCACCGTGGTCTTGCCTTTTCCCCCTCCCCTTTATTGCCTGCCACCAGCCATCGGGAACTTCTTACACCCCCGGCCCTTCTTGTTTCGCCTTATGCTCTGGCTCGGCTCACACAGTCGGTTTCCGCGGGCCACTTAGCAAGTATGCGTTCCCCCAGAGTGAGCCTTCTGGCCAGTCCGTGTCACTATGCCCCCAGTTTTTCAAGGCCGGATGAGGAGGCAGGCTTCCTGGAACCCTAGTGGGTCGGCATTCCCTACTTTGGCCTGATCCCTTGGACCTGGCCGCTCAACGCACAACTAACTGTCTCCACCTTGTTCGTATTAATGTACCTCCCTGCAGTCTTGCCCCGATGCCTCTGCGGAAGGATTTACTGTATCTCTCTCATTTATGAGTTTTACGTCATGTTCTTTTGGCCACCAACCTTGTGCCCAACAGCGTCAGACCTCTGGAAACTTCTTATGGTCTGGTCCCGTCACCGGGATTTTTAGCGGATTCCTCGGTTTAGAGTGGCTCCTTTACAAGTTTTGGAGTTACACAATATCTTCAGCGAGTAGCACGTCGACGAGACACGCCAGATCGATTACCGTGGAACCTGTGGCAGTGGAGTGGTGTTTTCTCAGCCGAAAGACCCCGAACGATGGCCGATCGGAGTTGTGCTGTACATTCTTGCCAAGCAAGGGTGCGGAGCGATGGCTGTCTCTCTCCACCCTTAAAGTTTATGTCGTGCAATCTCTGCTAACCATGACCCCGTAGAAGGAGGTCATTGGGGAAGCATGACCTGGTCATCAGGTTACTTAGGAGGGTGAGAAGGTTGAATCCTCCCCGGCCCCCCTCTATACCCTCTTGGAACCTGAGTCTGGTGCTCACGGCACTACAGCAGGCCCTGTTTAAGCCTTTACAGGCAGTGGAGCTGAAGATCCTCTCAATGAAGACTTTGCTCCTGCTAGCACTGGCCTCCATCAAGAGAGTAGGGAACCTGCACGCATTTTCGGTCAACGATTCGTTCCTAGAGTTAGGGCCCCCTTCCGACTGATTCCCAGGAAACCCTGAGGCCCCGGCCCGGCTATGTTCCCAAGGTTCCCGCTACTCCCTTCAGTGATCAGGTGGTGAACCTCCAAGCGCTTGCCTTTGGAGGAGGCAGACCCATCCCTAGTTTTGCTCTGTCCCGTCCAAGCCTTAAGGTGTACGTAGACCGGACGCAAAGCTTCAGGACCTCAGGCCAGGCTTTGTCTGGCACGGAGGCCGGCAGAAGGGGAATGCGTCTCGACGCCGCCGGATGGATATCTACGGATGGGGATGCAATCACCCTGGTTATCAGGACAGGTGTACATGCCAGTCAGGTTGCGAGCTCACTCACTAGAGGTGTTGAATCATCCGGGCGTGGCTGTTGTTGTCGCCCTCGTGACATGATACTGTAGGGGTGTGGTTGTTTTGCTGGGCGGACCCCTAAACATTGCATAGAAGATTTTATAGCCCTGTTCCGTGTAGGCAAGGGGTACTTTACCCGGTGTTATCATTAGGGTTTAATTTTTTAAACGGGTAGAAGCACGAGACGGCCGGTTTCGGGTCGGCTTGCAAAAAACCCCAACACCAAACACACACTTTTTTTCCCCCCAGAGCGTATATAGTGAGATCTACTGTTGAGTACCTCCGTTCCTGTACAGCCAGACGTGGTCGTTTCGACGCGCCCATTTTCACCCTTCCCTTCTTGGTGGCACCCCAGCTACCTCCGTCTTTGTGACTGCGCAGGCCTTCAACAGACCCTGTTTGAATCCTCTTGAGAACTCAACGCGCCCGTAGAGTGTGGTCATAGCAAGATCCTTTAAGGGATCCATATGTGTAAAGTCCCATGGATATGCTTGAGCCTTTCGTTTTCCCCGGAAGACTTGCATCAAGCGGGTTACCAACGTTTTATACATCCATTCTCCTATATGCACCCTAAGCGGAGCCCCGGTCCTATTTTTATATTTGGTCTCCCGATAACCCTCCTTTGGGAATTGGTTCGATTGTATTTTTGCCGTTTCCTACCCAGTAACGCCCCGTTCCCAAGTAGAAAGCGTGGTCGGTTTTCTCCCTAGGGTTATTCCAGTTACTCCTCTTTGTGTTTTTGTCGTGCTCATAGTCCCGTCCAGTAGATGGTCCTCGTGTGCAGGCTACTTGGCTACGCCAAAAAAGTAGTGGCGTAGATGGCTTCCTATACAGGACACGGAAGGGGTGGTAGCGGTGTCTTTGGTAGGACGTTGATCCAATTCGTCGGCTCATCCGACTTCCTTTCCCTTGCCCTTTTTCCTTTTTTCTTTTTTCCTTTCTTCTTTTTTTCATCTTTTTTTTATTCTTTCTTCCCCCCCTCTTTATCTCCCCTCTTTCTCGTTTTCTTCCTCCCCTTTTTTTCTTTTCTTTTTTTCTTCCCTTCTGTTCTTGTCTTCCGTCTCACTTCCCTTTCTTTTTGCTCTCCCCTTTTTTCTCCTTTTTTCCCCCTTTTTTCTTCCTCTCCCCTTTCCTTTTTTTTTTTTTTTTCCTTCTTTTTTTTTTTTCTTTTTTTTTCTCTTCTTTTTTTTTTTTTTTTTTTTCCCCCCCTCTATTTTGTGATCGCTCGATGACCTCTCCCCTTTTTTCCGTTTTTTTTTTTTTTCCCCCCTTTTCCTGTTGTGCTTACCCTTTTTCTCCCCCCGTACTCTTTTCTTCGACCTCCTGACATAGTCGGCCGAACGTCTGCTGGTACGTATGTAATATCCTGTTTCCTGAACGGACCCTCGCGAGGAGAACGGAGATTGTCACGACCCATCGACACAGTTATTCATGTGTTCACACACCGCTGTTATTGCCCCGCGCCCGCCCCCCCACGCGCCTTGTCCGGCCCCGTCGCGGCTAGGTCTCAGCGAAAAGCTGAACATGCGCTGCATCTGCTGCCTACTTATCCTCACGCTGTGATCAGCAGCAGCTGGAACCCCTGCCAATAATCGCCCCATGCCACCAGGGCCATCCGCGCCCTCGTTGACGTTTCAGGACCGTCGACCATGGTCCCAACCAGACTCGAGATCCCCAATTCGTTGTGTCCGCGACGGAGCGTCTGCCCGCTATTTCCGGTGACACGTAGGGTTCTAGTAACCCGCGAGTTCTGTAGTACCGGGGAACGAGTCTCACGCGTCCTTAGGCGGTTTGCTACTGGCGGCCCACTTGACGTGACGTCGTTCTGCAAGGTTCATACGTTGTCCACCCACCAACCCTGGTTGGACGGCCGACAGCCCTGCGTAGATCACTTTCGCCTCGCTACGGATTTTTTTTTGATGTGGACTACCTACGGTGCTTTTCGGTTTTGTGAGTTTATCATGTCACTCCCTTGTTGAAGCTGCTGGTTTCCGCAGTTATGTGCCCGATCTAATAGGTGACGCCGTGTCTATTACCCGTTATTCTCACCGGGCCTTATTGCCCCCTCAGTCACCTGAGCTGTCCCATTTTGGGGCCCCTACCTCGCACTGCGTCACTCCTACGGGGTGCTCTGGGGCATCGGCCCCCCCCCACTCACTCTCGCCCCCTGTGGGGGTGAGTGCATGCCCGCCCGCCTGGCTGCTCGCTCGCGTCATAACTACCCACTCCCCTACATCTTGTCCTTTATTTGGGCGTGCCCCCTCGGGTCTTTCCGGTTCATGTGGTTTCCCCTCCCGGCCAGCGCGGTCCTCACCTACCCTCATGTAGGCCCCCGACTCCTGGGCAGGCGGTGAGTCACGGACGTGGCCACCAGGCCCCCCCTCGCTTCCTTTCCAGGCACCTCCACAGGCACCCAGCGTCAGAACTCTATTATTGGCCTGTCCAACCAGGGGCTCCCGCACCCCTGTTTGACCAGCATGTAGGTGGCGGACGGATACGGTTGAAACACCGCCCCCCCCACGTTGTGCTATTACCCCTGTTAACGTCGGTATCCGGGATTCCTAGGGCGACGTGGTGCCCCCTCCCCGGTTGGCATTTCGGTTCTGGTTTTTTTATCCCCCTCCGCACCCGCGCCACCGCGTACATTTTTCGTCGACAGACGCAGCCCCCCCCCCTTCCCGTACGGGATATTGCCAACTGGGTACACACGTACTAATGTGCCACACCACACCCTTATCCGTGCCCCTTTAGCACCCACGTGGGGCAACGCCTCAACCCCGTGCCACACTTCCACCAGCGCTTGGTCTGGTCGGCAGGTTTGGGCATTTTTAGTGTTCCAAGCACCGGAACCCCCTGAGTAACGTCCCGCTTTCGGGGGGGTTCTTCGTGGCCCCATTCGAGATCCCGCGCAGCCATAGATCGACCCTCGCGCCTCCCCCCCCCGCTCTGTTCGGCTCCCGCGGGGGGTCCCAGACTCTGTCGTGCGGGCAGCCACCTCCGTCTCCCTGCGCGGGCGCCCCTCCCGCTGTTCCCCTGTGGCCCGTTAGCGTCTTCGTGCCCTGGCTCGCCACGTACCACCAATATTCTCTTGTTGTTCCCACCTCTCGGCGGGTCGTTTTTGTGGCTCACACCGGCACTTGCACTGTGTTCCCGCCTCCCCACACTTGTGCAACCGGCCCTTATGTGATGATTGGTTTTCTTGTTGGACGGGTTGGGGTTCCGTAGCCGTTCAGTGCGCCGTGTGGGGCTCGACCATCGCAGTTGCACACCAGAGTGTATCATTGCGCGGCGTCGTTCCTTGGTTATCCGTGCGCTCCCCTCCCGCCCCAGCGGTGCTTGCCTGAGATGCTCTACTCTCCCCTAGCCGTGTACAGCTTCTTCACCGCACTCTTATAGTCACAATGCTGTTGTGACCGGCTGCTCCGGTGTGTGTTACTCTAGGTGCTGTCGTTCCGGGCTGGCAGAAGACCGAGCAATCCTACGTTCCATTGTTGTCGGGGGCGAACCCCTTCACGCCCGCCATGAGGAACTAGCCCCCTGCGCGAACCTATTTGACCAATATAAGCGGGCGTTATCTGTCCCTCCTTCCTTCGAGTGATTGCACACATTGTGGTCTTGGATTGTTGTGATACCCACTCCTCAGATCGATTGTTGTAAACCCCTTCTGCCCTCCAACCCAACCTCTGTAATTACCTCACCGTACAATGCCTCCTCTCTGTCGTTGGCCGCCCCCCCGGACTGGTCTTTCCCGGAGTGTGTTGCCGAGAATCTCTCCAGCGTGGATGCTCCATAGTTCATCTGTGTGCGCTATCCCACCCGCGACCTCCTGTTTGGACTTCGCGCCCACTGTGTCCCCCCTCACCGGATTGTTAGATTCCGTTATTTGCCCCGTTTGGACTTCCGGGCAATCAGGCTGTGTGGGCAGATTTTTGTGACTGTGACCGAAAGCATACCGTGCCAACCCTCCCCTTATTTGTGGATTCGCTCTTGAACTGGTGCCGCCCGTCTTTAGTCCCGGGCATTACTCGTCGCTTTGCGATCGTCTGCGTGGCAGTTTGTACAGATTATTTTTCGGATTTCCTCGACTCAAAACGCGACCTTGGACAGCTACCGCCGGCGGGTGCAACTACGCAGCCGGCGATCCTGACTCTCCCCCACAAGCCCCCCTCCAATTACAACCCTCAAAGGTTTGAGGGGTGTCAGCAATTTGTTGATCCAGCGTGCACTATGCATTTACACAGGAAGGTTCTCGTAATGTCACATATACCTCCCGCTCTCCCCACCTCTCTTCGATGCTCCAGCACGAGGGGATATAGAGGGGTGTGTGATCGGGTCCCAGCCCCACAGTACAGTGGTGAAACAGAGCCGGTTAGACCACCACGTCAACGCACTACACCCCGGTAGCATGAATGAAAGCGTAACCCCAGACCGGACGTCCAGGAAATTTCTGCAGTGATGCGCCGGGGGATGATCACCGACTTGTAGGCTCCCGCAGAATAGACAAGCTGGGTGTATGCACCCCACCCCCCCCAGCATCTGAGAGCCTTCTATGCAGGAAGTATGACAAGTCCGCCCCCACCCCCCAACTCACGGCTTGCTTACGTCCCGACACCCTATATCGACACACCGTGAACTACCCCTCCACCTCTTGCAACGGCGCGACCGGTTACCGATATCCGGCTTTCAGAGGGTTCTGCCCTGTTTGGTCATGTGTGACTGTTGTTTTCACCCCTTTTTCTAGGTCCGTGCTCGGTGCGGAAACCTTCGGCCTCTCGAGCCACGACTTATCCTTCGCACGGGACCAGCATTCCTCCACCCTGATCCGGCCCCTCCCGGGCAACCCTGAAAGAAGACCAACTCGCGGCCGCGAGTAAACCACCCTTTATTTGTCGTTCACGGTAAGTCACGCGGCCCTGGCGCTCACATTGAATCTTAAGAGCTATCATTCGGTCCCGGTCGGGTTATGTGTTGGGCCTTGCCCTTGGCAGGCTCCGATCCGCTTCGTCTCTTGCATTTTTCCTGTCGTCTGGGTGCACGCCGAAGCCTGGCTGGATTAGATGGTTTTGTTACGCCTTCCTCTGTCCTGTCACCTGACCCGCCCCCCCCCCTATGACATCCCACAGACGCGCTGCTCTCGGGTGCGAAGGCGAGAGGGGCACGCTTTTACCTTCCATGGCGTCCCTGGCCCGACGCTCTTCTTTTCCCTGTGTCGTGCTGCTCTGCTCGCGCCGTCCTTTTTTTTGGCCACCTGCCCCGCCCCGGCCCGCGAAAACGTCTCCCTTCCACACTGCCAGCCCAACACTCTGCCGCGCGTCTATGGGTGTGTTTTTTTGTTGGCCTCCCTCATTTCTCTTACCCTCTGTGCAGTTCGGGTGTGTGAGTCAGGCGTTTTGTGCCCCGGCGGCTGAATCCAGGGTTGGTTTGGTCCTCTTTGTTGTTTTATGTTATCGGTCTTGGCCCTATTCGTTCTCATTTTACCACCCGGTGCTTTTCCACTCGTCCCGTCGAGGCCCACTCGTTTCGAAGGTCAATGCCCGGAAAAGCTGTGTCGCCCCACCTTATATGCCGGCCGTTGTACCTGACTACCCCT
The DNA here is from genome assembly GCA_018155175.1 of Sinocyclocheilus anophthalmus. NCBI lineage: Eukaryota > Metazoa > Chordata > Actinopteri > Cypriniformes > Cyprinidae > Sinocyclocheilus > Sinocyclocheilus anophthalmus. The sequence continues at coordinate 620,009 of JADLZN010001309.1, forward strand.
GGTCACGCCCTTCCCGTCTAGTCAAACCGCCTGCATATCTGTTGTGTCAACCCACACACAGTTTTGACAATTTTGTAGCTTTGGTTTCCAGAACGTGGTTCCAACGGGTTTTTGCTCCTCTACGCGTGTTAGGGGCTGTTTTACGGGGTTCCGGTCCTCTCCCTCCTACGGTATTCGCGGACCACTCCGTCACTGCATTCATTCTTTGTAAGGGCTGGCCTCCTTGCCTTCCCCGACCCGCTAAGGGTGCTCGTTCATATTCCACCTTCCTCACTATCCACTACTGTTTTGGCCCGGACCCCCCACCGCCGCAGTCTCCGCCCCCACTAGATGCTCCCCTAGAGTTTGTTGCCGTCAACGTTTTGTGCCACAACACAGCCCCCCCACAACCAACCAACTTGAACGCGGTCAACACCGGCCCCCCCAGGCCTCATTTTCCTCCACCAGCAGACCCTGTGCCACCTCCCTGTGCTTGCTAGATCTACCTGGACGTACCAGGTCTGAGCCTTCCGAGACCCGCATTCTGGCCTGCCTTGGACCCAGCGATGTGTTTCTGACCTTACGAGAAGAGAATCTGATGGTTGAAACAGAGGGCGCGTGTGGTTTGACCCCCTGACCCCGTTACGGCCGGTTCTCGCCCCGCGTTTGGGCGGCCACTGCCGACACCCGTCTCCCCCTTTCGTGGCACTTTGCTTCTCCTAGGTTCTCCCCACCGTTTCCCCCCCCGTTTCGCGTCTTCCGGCGCGTGCTGGCTTGTCGTGAGCTCGAAGCCGGTCGGCTCGTCAACCCCCCCCTTCGGGCTTCCCGGCGTCTCTTTTTCTTGTTGGTACCCTGCTATTGGCCCTCACCGGTCGCCCCGTGTTAGGATATGTACCTTGCCCTTTGTCTCGCCATCTTGACCAGTTTATCTTACACTTTCTCTGGTTAATCCATGTCATCTATTTTATGGCACCTTTCTGGTCGGTCTGGTGGATCCGGTTTTGTTTTGATTGAGTGTTATTTGTTGCGGTCCTCACCCCCCCTCGCTCCGTGCGTAACTGTCCCGTTCGAGGTCTGCTGTGTGCCTAGCTTTTCTGCTATCCTGCTTCTTTTATGCTGACTATTTGGGAAGCTGTGAAGCATCGTCGCTGTGGCTTTGTTTCTCGCGGCACATCAGCCTGCTGTTTTTGGCCCTGGCCTTGTTTTCCCCGCACCTGTTGCGTCTATCTACCCCCAGTTTTTGCTTGTCGAGGACCCTCCCCCTCCCACCCCCGCTCACACCGCCCGTCTCTGTCTGCTATCTTCCACACTGTCCCAGATGATTTGTATAGTTCAATTCGCTCATCCTTGACGCTCCACACGCCTCCCTTTCAACTATCCCCCCCCCTCTGCTTTCGATTCTTCGGGGCCCTGCCCCAAACCCCCCCGCCACCCCCCCCACCCCACCACCCCCCTCCTACCTGCGTAATCCCAATCTTACATTTTCCCCCGTGTTCATTAGCTCCTTTGCCGTTTTTTGGTGGTTGCCTCTATCGTTGGTTCTCGCTCCTGGACACATCACCCATACCCCTACAAAATTTATCACCATCCCACCCCCTCAACCCGACGGTCGACACCCTTTCTATTATTTTTCACTTTACACCTTACTCGATCTTTCGCCTCTGGGAGAAACCAGAAAGAAAAACAGACCACGTGACCACGCACATTGATTTTCGTCTCAAGTGTTTCGAGGGACGAACCACACTTTCACGACCAGCTATGAGCCAATCTTTGTTGCAGCTTCCCTACCCCCGGCCGGTATGTCCGTTCTGTCGTACCCTTTTTTTCGTCGTTATCTACCTTCCTAACCCCTGACCCCCTGTGTCCCCTTCCCCACTTTTTTCTGCCTTTTCCATTTTCCTTCACACTTTTTCTTCTTCTCTTCCCTTTGCCGCACACTGCCTTTTTTTCTCTTCTTTTTTTTTTTCTTCTTTTTTTTTTTGTACACCTCCTTTTTTTTTTTCTTTTTTTTCATCCCTCGACTCTGTCTACCTTTTCTTCCTCTCTCACCGCCCCCCCCCCTTTCTTTTTTTCCCCTCTTTTGTCCCTTCCTCTCCCATTTTTCCGTTTTCTTTTTTTTTTTTTTCCCTTTCCTTTTTTTGTCTCTGCTCCCCTCTTTTTCTCTTGTCACAAACACCCTTTAACCTCGTTTTTTCATTCCCGTGTTTCCAGAACTCTTCAACCTTTCCCCCTAGTCCCCAACTTCCTGTCCCCCACTTTCCCCTCATCTCTTTTTCCTTTTTTTACCCTGTGCTCTTTTTCTTTTCCACGACCCTCTTCATTGTTCTCCTCTTCTATCTTTTGTACTCCCTTCCCTTTGATCCCCGTCTTTGCATCCTCCCTGTTCCCCCTTTGTTTGCCCCTCCTATTTGTTTCTATCTTGACCCTCTCTTCGCCGTTTTTCTTCTCCTCCTTCCTCACCCTCCTTTTTCCTGCTTTTACACCTTTGTCTCGTCTTCACGTTCCTCCGTTCTCCTTTTTTCTCCATTTCTCCTCCCTTTTCCTTCTTTCTTTCCCTTTTTTTCTCTTTTTTCAGTTTTCTCCCCCTTCCTCACCCCCCCCCCCCCCCGTCAGTTCCAGTTCCGTACGGTATTCGCACTGTCACCTTCCCCAGCTTCGCACTTTCTTTTTTTCTTCTTATCAGTTTCTCATTTCACAGTTCCTTCTTTTCTTCACTCTACCTTATTCTTCACTTTTTTTCCCCGTGACCATTTTTCTCCTCTTTACCTGTCCATTTTTATGTACCTCGGAAGACCTCAATCTTGACCTTCTTCATCATCACCTGAGCTGCCTACGGACACAATCACCTGCCTGACCGCCACAAAATACTCGGCTGAATTTCCCACTCACGAGACCACACCCCGATAAATCCCATTTCTCTTCCTCCCATTTACCCATCTCCCACCCTACTCCTCACCGCCTCCAACACCCAAGTCCAATAAAACAAACAAGGCCAAGAATTCCCACCCGATAAATCATTCCCCTTAAGACCACACGAGCCCTCACGCCTCACCATATCACACTACCTTCCAACATACAACTGACCACCATCACATAACATTTAATAGTACCCATTTCTGACGCACCCACCCAAACCCCCACACCACACACACACCAACAACCCACCCACGAAATACACAAAAAACTAACCACAGAACACACCCATTAATTAGCACATGTAACAAGATTGGTAGTTTAAGACATTAACTTGTGAGCACGAAACACAAGATACTTCTCTTTTTAATATAAATAAGGCTTTATTGGATAAAACTAAGACATATAAACTAATCTAACACACGCATTCCCACACAAGTTGCAGAAAGAGAGAAAGTGAGAAAAATTAGTTTAAGAGAAGGAAAAAAATGTGAAATCCCAAGTTTACGCAATTGTGCAATGACGGACTTGAACAACATCATCACTATTAAACCCTCGCACTTGAGTTCCTCAAATGCGGTTACAATTGAGATTAAAGGCCCACCCACACCCAGATTCCCAGCACGATCTGGCCCCAAACCCAACCCCAACCCCAACAGTGAGTTCTGAGTTCTGTGTCGGGGGGTTCCCTTCTGTCTGCCGAAAGGGGTTCCCGCTTTTTCTGATTGGCGGAGGTCAAGTCTTGGGAAGCCATGGTTGGCGCGTGGCTGGCGACGCGGAGCTGTGGTTGCAGTGACCAGTTTAGACAGCGCTTTTTGGGATATGCGGCTGTTAGGCAAACATTAAACAAGCCCACCACACCACACCGAAACTTTCAACACGCGAAAACAGAAAAACCCCCAAATAACGACTAGAAATAGAAGTTTGAAGAGACCAGGTGGCGTTTCTCCTCATGGTTGCGGAGGAGCTGGCGTGTAAGCCAGAGCAAGCTCAAAACTAAAGAAGCATGACTAGAAGTGAAAAGCTAAAAACCGCATGGCTAAAAGCTAGACACAAAAAAAACTAAAAGCTAGACACAAAAAGCAAAGTTTGATGGTGTGCCGAGTATTTAAACCGGGCTGTTTAACACACCCCAAATGGTGTCTTGACCAATTAGACAATGTCTTTGCTCGGGGTGTTGCGATGTTTCTCCTTCCCATTCATAAATCGACTGTTATCTCATCATTCACATGATCTGCGTTTTTCCTGCTCTGGTAGAGTATACATTTTGGACGTGATTTCTTATAATAAGAATATGATACATTTGGCCAAGTATTGATTGGAAGAAACGTTTAAAGCAAGAAGATTCAAACACACACATACTAAACATGAATATGAACCATTAAGCTATTCAATAGTTATTAAAAATACATACACGATAAATGATTAAGACCTGGTAAGTCACATGTGGGTTACATGCATGATATGGAGTTATGCATAGAAATTATTAGTTGCTCACAAGTCCTTTTAGCGTCATTTAGGTGCATTTATACATGGAAATGTAGTTTCTGTAGGATTCTGTGGACGTAAGGATACGTTCTGTTAAGACCAGAGAGGTTAAAATGTCTGTATGGTATGTTTTAGTCTGTTCTCTGTCGTGAGGTGGGGGAAGTCAATTTACGAGGAGCTTGTGACTGTAGTTACTATCGTGTGATAGTCATGCGGTCATCTCTTTTTACCATTATTCTTGATAACTTGCCCCAAAATTTACAATCTCCTTCCTGAGTTGTTATGATCAGTGTGTTCCTTTTGTGTTAATGTTGAAAGCTGTTTTGTGACAGAGTGGTTTAGGCTTGCTTCAGCCTGGCTAATGCTCGGGTCTGATTTATGACATCCTGTTGTCTTGGGCCTCTGTGGAATTTTTGTGCTCCTAATGTTTGACCAAATCTTAGATTGTCTGATTCGGTCTGATATCCTACATTAGCGTAGATGCCATTCTTCTAACAATGTACATCGGGTGTAACAAAGTACATCGGGTGTTATGAGAAGTGTTCCCGGTTCCGGTTGACCTAATTAATGCAGCCTAAAAATCCTTTAACGGATTTGACTATTAGAAGCGTATTAGTGTGTATGTGTAAGCCAGGTTAAAGAGATGGGTATTTAATCTAGATTTAAACTGCAAGAGTGTGTCTGCCTCCCGAACAATGTTAGGTAGGTTATTCCAGAGTTTGGGTGCTAAATAGTCAAGTCAAGTTTATTTGTACAGCACTTTTCACCATACAAATCATTGCAAAGCAACTTTACAGCAAATTAAGTTTCTACAATATTTAGTGGTAGCTTATCAGTGGTGACTGTCAGTTAATGTACATATGGCAGAAATGTACGGAAAATGTAAGATCAAATTTAAGATTTTTTTTTAAAAATCAATAAAAAAAAAAAAAAAAAATGTAATCAATTTAAGACGTAATAAAACAGACGATGAACAATATTAACAGCAATTATTATATAATGCAATCAAACATATAGCAAAATTTGGTAGTTCTGTATGTTGTTTCATGGTTGGCTTCATCTGAGGTCCTCTGAGGGGTTGGCATCATCTCTTCTCAGGTGTTCTGGATCCAGACTGAAGCTTGTGTAAATCCTAGCCCGTGGCAAAAAACAGAGAAACAAACAGAGACATAATTAGCATAGCTGCTGTTCCAACCAAGCAAAATTGATTTGTTTAACTTATCAATTTTAACTTGAATAAGTTGAAATTGTGATAAGAACTATAAGTGATAAGAACTTAACTTATCACTTGATTTGTGTATGTTTGTTCGCGCTTGCCTTTAAAATCGACACGTACTGCGCATGTCTACATACCTAACACGCACTACGCACGTGCATGACGTCATCGTTTTCATAGATTCCCGTTTTGGGTGTTTGTTTACACGGAAATTATAACCGTGGCGTTTTCAAAAACTTGCACTTTGAAACCCGATTTCAAAAATATGCGTTTTCAGTCCCCAAACGGCATTGTCGTGTAAACGAACAGGCAAAACGCATAAAAAGTTTCCTGTTTTTGGCTGAAAACGTTGTCGTGTAAATGGCCCCTTAAAGCCTGCCCTCGAATACCCATATAGTTTTGTAAATGATCTCTGAGTATGTCATGAAGTAAAAAATAGTAATGAAAGGGCAGTTTGGTCTGACGCAAGAACGATAAGCATTGCAATGTAACCAGGGCAGTTTCTGTGCTATGATGGGGCCTGAAACCTGAAATTCTTCATAGATATTTTTTTGCAGGAAGGAGCACAATTGAGCAGACACAACTTTTTCTAAAATTTTAGACATGAACGGAAGATTTGAGATGGGTCTGTAATTTGCCAGTTCACTAGGATCTAGTTGTGGCTTCTTAATAAGAGGCTTAGTAATCGCCAACTTGAATGGTTTTGGGACGTGATCTAAAGATAATGATGAGTTAATAATATTGAGAAGCGGTTCTTCTGCTACAGGTAACAACTTTTTTCAGTAATATAGTGGGTACAGAATTTACATGCATGTGGACTTTAGATCAGTGGTTCTCAAACTTGTCCATGGAGTACCCCCAGCACTGCACATTTTGTATGTCTCCCTATATCTGACAGACCCACTTCAGATCTTGTAGTCTCCACTAATGAGTTGATGAGTTGAATCAGGTGTGATAGATGAGGGAGACAATCAAAATGTGCAGGGCTGGAGGTACTTCAGGACAGGTTTGAGAACCACTGGTTTAGATGATACGTTTATAAAATATTTTTTTATGAAATATGAAATATTTAAGTTTATTTTTATGTGAAATATTTGTAAAAAAATAATTAGGGTTTAGGGAAATGTTTATTTTGCTTTAATCTACTGTTCAGCTTATCATATATTTAAACACCAAATTAATATTTAATATGTTCATATTTTAAGATTGTAATATATTAAAAAAACTAGGAACAACCATGGATTAAAATCTTTGTTTGTATTCAGATTTAAATAATATTTGATTAATCTGATTAAACATATAGTATTTTATAAATATTTCTCAGTATAGAATGAAATAAAAGTATATTATAAATCAGTATAGTCTACTAAAAAAACGTTAATGAAAAATTCACTTATTAAAAACACAAATACTGAAAAGTGCATGGAAAATAAATCTATATACCATTCGATTTGAAAAATAGGTAAATAATATAAAATAAAAAATTGCTTAAAATCTGTTTTATTAAGTTTTAAAATAAGTATAAATAATATATAGATAAATATTAAATTTGATAAAAAAGCTGATTTGATATCTGATCATATTTTATCAGTATTTCTCAGTTTAGAATGAAATACAATTATTCTATAATACTAGTCTGACTGTCTAAAAAAATCTTAAATGAAATCTTTAATTCACATCTGAAAAAAAAAACATGAAACATGTATGGAGTAAAATCTGTGTTTTTTTTTTTAAAAATTCAGATTTAAATAATATTAAATCTGACCAAAGTTCTGATGACATTTGAAAATCACACAATATTTTATACATTTTTCCCAGTATAGAATTAAAATGTTACTATAAATAAACATTTCTCACTACTCCATATTGGAGAATTTTTTTCCAGGCCCTTGCCACAATGCATTCATACATGCCTCATAATCAAGGCAGCTGAACACATGCATTTTAGACGGCCAGCTCACCAGATTTAACACAGTCATTATTTCCCTAATGCAACCAGGCCTTTTACTGTTTACACATTTCACGTCTCCGTGTTTTTTTTTAGGCTGTCTCTCCATTGTCTTTCCAAGTTCTTGGAAGCGTCGACAAGGACCAGGCACCATTTTACAGCTCCTGAAAAAGAGAGAGAGGTCGAGAACAAGAGATCAAGAGAAACGCAAAAGACATCAATGAGAGAAGGAGCCAGCGCGAGAGAAAGAGGTGGGAGATGGAAACGGGCGAAAGAGGAGAACAAAGCACGTGTGAAAGAGAGCAAGAGTGAGAGAAGAGGTGAGAGGGAGACGTTTGTACGTGTGTTCGCATCGAGGAAAGGAGAGCGAGAGAGAGTGACATCCAGAAAACCGATGAGAAGCTCAAGAGAAGAATGAGTGCGCTTCCTCCTGCTGTCCCTGTGCGACAGGTCCTGCGCGCCTTTCCATGTGTTAATTACACATGTAAGGCCTATTATAACCCTGCAAGGACACCTGCTGACTGGGAGAATGAAGGCGGCGGCCTGGAGCGGCTCTCGAGCGCCAGACTCTCACACCGACTAAAGATGATAGTTTCCCTCCTGCATTTTCACAGGCCTCGGTAACGAACTCTGGAGACACGAGTCGCACGCAGAACACGGTTAGCATGGAAATGTGTGTCGAGCAGAGTCTGGTGTTTCATTTAAGGCGTCGGACTGTTGCTATAAGTGCGATCGGACTCGAGACGAGATGAGAGTGAGTGAAAGGCAGGCAGCTGTGAGGTCTGTGAGTGACATTAGGAGTTTAAACGAGCGATGAACAGGAAGCTGCTTTACTGGAAATTACACATATGCACTAGGATGATTTATTAAATCCTAATAGTGTTATTTCATCATTTAGACTTACGATTTGCACATGCTGATGACAAAACAGGTGCAAGAAATTCCACAGATATGCATTGAAAAAGGGACTGAAGCCATAGAAATCAATGAGAATCAAGGAGGGACATGCTATACTTTAAGAATCTGCATAGCAACCACATACAACACCTTAGCAACAACATAGCAACATCCTAACAATCATTCAGAACACCTTAGCATCAGCATAGCAACACCCTAGCAACATGAGTCTGCAAAGACCAAGCAAGCATCGACGACATTTTCGCAGAACACTCTAAAAACCTTTAAAAATATAAGTTTTAAATATTTATACGATTGTAAAAAATAAAAAGAAGTAACATCATGGTATTTTTTCCTAACTTTATCAGCTAAGATAGAAATAAAATAAAACTTAATATTTAACATAGAATAAAAATAATCAAAATTAATTATTAATTTTAAATCGAAAAACTATGTTATAAAATCGTTAATAAAGTTTAAATAAAATCTATATATTTTACATTCCTTTTATATTTATAAAGTAGTCTAATACAATTACACAGTCATGGTAATGAGGTGGTATTTACAATAACTTGTAAAAAAACCTGACATTTTAAATAATAAAATTAAAAAACTAAAAATAATATTTATAATGTGTTACATATTGCAACATTCATAATAATTATAAAAAAGTAAAAAGTCATAACACCGTGGGTATATTTATGACTAACTTAAATATAATGCTGCAAGTTAATAAAATAAACAAAAGAATAATATTTTAAATCAAATATAAAATAAATCCCTCTTCTTCTGAACTTCATCTTCAGACATTCCCAAACATGTGCATCACTTAAAACGTTTTTAGTCATGATGATACCATGGTATACCTTGAAGTATCTAGCTATATGAATGTGACATGCTTCTGAATGGGGTGATCACATATGGTCTTAAGTACCATAGTATTACCATTTGACATCCTCACTTACTTTTAAGGGTTTACATAGAGCAAATAGTTCCGGCACCAGTCATAAACAGTCAAATGAAACGATGTGCTGTCAGTAAAGTGTACTTACAGAATGAAGACAATCTGATCAGCTTCCCTCACAGCAGGGCATGCTGGGATAGCACTCGCCCTACATCCTGCCCCGGGTCACGTCTTCATAAATATTCATGACGGGATTTCACAGCTCTCTCTGTATCTATAGCAATTTAATTCATTTTTGAATCAATCTTGATCATATGAATTTTTTATTTTTTTTAAAGAGATACATTGTTAAGGAAGAACAATACGAGCGATGAGCTTGTTTATCATATACATCAAACGCAGCAGCCTCATATTGGCCAACTCTTAATAGTGAATCCTCAAGGACAAACAAAGCCTGAAATAAGAGTGTGAGGGTTGTCTTTGTTTTTAAACAGCACAAGGCCATCTGAAAGCTCAGCATGATCATGGGGTGATCTCGTATTCTCCTGAGCTTCTCCAGTCTTCGCAATTGACCTCCTTTTCTGTTTGATGGCAGAAAACGCTGCTTATTCCATCACTCGCTAAAGCTTTGATGAATATGAGTAGTTACATCCGAGTACACAAGAAGGGCCGATGCTAACATCCGATCTGCTGCATGTAACTATAATTTTGAGGAGAATAATTTAGCCAATGAAGAACGTGGCTGCAGGCCATCAAAGGCTGATGCAAACCTGTATGAATTATTTTTTCTTGTGAATGTGGCAGTTAGCACCTAAAATGGGCATAAAAAGCACCATAATGCTAATAAAATAAGATAAAATAAAAGTCAATAAAATAAAATAACTAAATTAAATAAAATGAAAAAACAGTAAAAAAACACAATTTTATATCCTTTTTCTAGAGACGTTAACAAATGTGCATATGATCAGTTAAACAGTTTCAGTCTGTGATATAATAGGGAAAAAGCACCATTAAAATAACTAATAAGAAATAAAGTTAAATAGAAAGCTAAAATAAAATGGTAAAACAAATAATTAAAAAAATCTTAATAAAATATTCTAAAAAAATGAAATACAGAAAGGGCCATGATATTGCATTGTCATTACAATACTGTGGTAGGATTTATGATATAATAGCGGTACTTTTACTTTACTGTACTTTTAGTCATTAGCAGACGCTTTTATCCAAAGCGACTAACAAATAAGAATAAGTAATTAAAACTAAAAGCTAACTCTTTATAAATACTACTTATACACATTTTAAAATAAAGAAATTAAATAAAAATGACAAATGCATACAACACAATTTCAAACTAAAACATTTAAATGAAAACAAAAACATAAAGCTAAAAACAATTCAAATATTAAAGAACAAAAGGTATAAGAATAAAATGATTCTAACATAACACTAAGCCAAACATCTACATAGTGTATGCCCAGCCACACACCTATCCATATCTATATATATTATCTAATATAATATATAAAAAAAATAGTCTAATAAAATTAGTACAGGCAGTAGAAGGATAGTGACATAGTCATGACAATACTGTGGTAGGCTTATGATAATACTGCTGTAAGTGATAAAATAAAGAAAAATAATAATGAATATTTTAACTAATTGAAAAAAATAAAATCTTTATATTTTACTTTTAAGTTATAACTTGTAATATTTATACAATAGTAATAGTAAATAATAATAGATAAAACAATATAATACAAAGAATAAACATAAGTCTAGTATAATATGTGGTCGTATTGTGATTACCGAATCATTAAAAATGTTCTAACAAAACAATAATATTGATAAATAAATAAATAAACCCTTTGGTTCACACAAACCCCTGTATACTTTTTCTAAACGTGCATATGCATCAGTTAAAACATTAGCTTGTGATTTTTAGACATGAAAATACCATGGTATACTTTAAAGTAGCTACCTTAGAGTACTATGTGAATACCATGGTACATGAATGTGGTAATCATTCATAAAACTACTGTAATAGTGTCTTTTTCTCGTTTATGAGCCGCATGAAGATTCATCAAAACAACACTTTATTTTTATTCTGACTAAAAAGCATACAGGTTCGGTCCTCACGAGGGTGAATAAATAATGACCCAGTGTTGATTTTTGCCCGAATCCTTCCTTTCAAACATCCCTTTGATGCATTCAGATCGCAAAAAATCCCATTAAACTGCATTTAGTTTGCGGACAGAGGTTTTTCTCCTGTGGCCAGCGGTTCGAGAGGTTCACGAGCAGGGCAGATCTCGGCCAGGAGAGAGACAGTCTGCGAGATTGGCCGGTTCCTGTCGCGCTCGCTCGATTAGTGCTGTCAGCCCCACAGCCAAGCTGTTTCTAATGAGACGTGCAGACAGAGAGATGTCGCATCCACGGGTGGCCCTCTCACTTGAAAATGAGACTGGTCGACACGTACGGGTGACAGGGAAGGTGGGAAAGGTGACAGTGGAAGGGGGTGGATGTCACGGGGGGCGGAGGGGCGAGACGGGTCAGCCGAGGGCTGCCAGAAACATGAGTTGAGTGACAGGTGAAGGCGGGTGAGGAGATGTCAGGGAGCCATTGAGCCTGTCATCGGAAGGCCATGAGTGGATAATTACATGGTCAGTGATGTTGCTCGGCCTCTCCAGCCTCTTCATTTCCTGGCTCCTTCTCCAGACCTGTGTGAAAGAGAATAACATTGATTATTGACCATAATAATGCAACTTAGTCTGCAAATACAAACCCAGGCTCATTGGGAAAAACATAGCTGTGGCTGATACAGCAGAGCATGGCGCTAGCAACGTCAAAGTCACGGGTTCGATTCCCAAGAACGCATGAACTGATAAAATGTAGACCTGGAATCTAATGTAAGTCGCTTTGGATAAACGCGTCTGCCAAATGCATGGATGTAAATGTAAATGAATTGTGCCTGTGGAGACATTTCTGCAAAATTATATTAAGTTGCTTCTTGCATGTTTCGCGACATTGTTAAAATGAAATGCCATTGAGTGACACTACACTGAAAAAAAAAGGAATTTAATTAACAATTTTACTACAATTTCAATGATTAGAATGATTTGGAGTAACCAACAAAAATGTTTTATTTTTTTTTCTAGCCAAAATATACTTTAAATATTTGCTAAATATATGATGTAAACCGTTAAGCTCAATGAAATACATATTTGGAATTGAAAATATATTTAGTTTCAACCTTCAGATATTTCAAAATGTTTATATGATATATATATATATGTGTGTGTGTGTGTGTGTGTGTGTGTGTGTGTGTTATTATTAATAAAAAATATGTAAACAATATTATAAAATGATATCTATATATATATTGATAATATATAATTTATAAAAATCTTATTAAATATATTTTTAGAAATAATATAATAAATATTGTGTAACATTGAACAATTCATACTTTTTATTTAAACATGTTACATGGTCACACATGTTACAGACAACAAATAAAAGTTTTTCATCAAATGTGACATATTGGATTGAAGTATATGAAGGGCAAAATACATTTTTAAATGCTTTCAAAATAGATTTGAAAATATATTTTTTGCTGTATGGGAATTGCTGCTGAAAATTCAGCTTTGAACACAGGAATAAATTACATTTTACAATTATATTCATGTATAAAACTGTTATTTTAAATTGTATTAATATTGCACAGTATTACTGTTTTTACGGTATTTTGATTAAATAAATGAGAATAAGAGACTTCTTTCAAACGATTAAAAATCTTGGTTATATAGTCTATGGGATTTCAGCATTGGTTTCAAAAACAAAACAACAAAAAACATGCTACAATACAGCCACATCATTTTACGTTCTCACCACAAACACTCTTGGAATCACTACTGGACATGTTTGTGTAGTTACTTTGAGCCTGTCGCATGTGTCCAGATCTCTCTCATCCTCACACGTTCCTTTTATCTGGAGAGAATGATCTCTTCCTTGCCGGCGACATTCCCGTCCTTCAAGGAGCTCCCATTCCATCTGCCCACAAGACTCATGGGATTTCTCTCGGAGCTCGGCGGTCCCGTCCCGCTGCCTTTCATGTCCAACAGGATATAAGACAGGAATCTCTGCTATGGATGAGAGGAGCACACGCTACAGGAAGCCCACTACTAAGAAAAGCGCGTGTTCCTCCTTTAGCACCATGTCAGATGGTAAACGATGAGCATATGCTGGAGTTCAGATTCATGTTTACTGCAGGACATTTACAGCAGAGGACAGTTATAATACACAAACAAATCATATAAATGAATTTACCTGCTCACATGCCTGCACAGTCACCAGACACCAGTTTCAAGATGGTTGGACTCACAGAAAAATGCTCTCTGTTTACAAAAGAACAAAACACAAAGTTATAAATTGGTGTGCAATGGCTGTATTATTGGTTATACCCATGTACAGAATCACAAATGAACACTTAGCAAGTGACAAATGTGTGTAAAATTGGATCTTGCCAGCAAACTTAACATAATACATGTTTTAAACTGAAATTAAATGGACCAAGAAGTTTCACAAATGATTTAAACCAAGCACGTTCAAGATTTCTTATGATAAAACCACTGCAATGCAGTAATAAACAAGAAAATCTAAGTTTAGCGTCTACACCTCTGACTGGTGCGAAATTTATATAGCAATTTAATGATGCATAAATGGCAAAACTATATACAAAATTGGATTGATAAATTGCAGATATACACAAAAATAAATAAAAATAAAAACTGAAAAAAGAGTAATAAAAGTAATAATAAAATTACTAACAATAAACAAAAATATTTAAGAATTAAAAAAAAAAAAATCTAAAATTTACACTAGGCGTACAAAATAAAAACAATAAATAAAAATGAATACACATTTAAAAAATGTTACACAGCATACATTTTTAAACAGGATTCATTAAATGAACAAACAAACAGGATTGTGCATCATGCAAAGAAAAGTGGGAAGTAATATTTTTAGAAATTATTTTAAATAATACAAATACATTTTTAATGACGGTTCGGAAATTTGGGACCCTACCTGTAGTATTTGTGAATAATGTACGCACGTGTTCATAGCATTGATGTGTTGAAGTCTTTTACTTATACATCACAATCACGTTTTGATAAGATTTTCCTATTACCACGGCGATGTCAAGAAACAGGAGAATCCAATACGGATGTGACAGAACTGTCGGAAAAACTAAACAGCCGAAACTGAATACGGTACTAACCAATCGATGTTGGAGTCAATGCGGGACGGCTAAGTACTCCTAAAACCTTTCCTTTTGATCCGACTCCTGTGGAAATCATTTTCATATCTTGATTGTAACACATTGGTAGTAAAAAAGAAATAATAAAAACTAAATAATTAATTACCAGGAAAAAGCCACATGGTAGAGCTGTGAGGCTTGATAAAAGAAGAAGAGAACTCTGACTCTTGAAAGCTGAGAGTCAGATCTCGCCCGTCGAACAGGAGAGCCCTACAGGAATTCACTGCTGCCATGGTGGGCTCCAAATCAATACATTAAAGGGTTAAAAGAAATGGGAGAGAGGGGCGCGTTTACGCAACGCATCCCATGAATATCGACGGAATATGTGGATTATATTTGTAAGAGAGAGGAGAGAAAGATCTTGAGGAGCGGCCTCATGGGCGTGAGTCGGCTTTTGCTCTTGCAAAAAGAGGAAGACACTTTCCGGCTTTCCACTCCTTAATATGAAGCAGGTTCTGATGGGACCAAGACGTCAGAAAAACGCCATTGAAAAAAAAGCAAGCCCTGCTTTCTGCATAAATGACGAAGAGAACGAAAACATGCAGCGAGGAGAAAAGGGGTGGAAATGATTAAAACACCAAAAAATCCAAAAAACAAACAAGCTAAAAGGAAGCCTCAGTATTGTTGTTGTTGCTCGCTCAGGAGGCGATTGGACTGCTTAGACGTGCTGTAAGTGCAGGAACAAGTGTTGATAAAAGCAGAACCGCATATTATGGACATTATTTTTTTGACAACATGGCTGAGACAAACGTTGTTAATGTGGTCGGAGGTCACAAGTTACTTAGTGTATAGTGATGTGATGAAAGCTCCCATAGTGCACGTAGTGTTAAGTCACAGAACGCGATTCACAATCACGGAGACATGTGTTGAGGTGGGGCACTATTTACTAATAAAGAAAAAAAAACATCTAGAAAGGCCTTAGCAACTGCAAAAGCAACCCCTATAACAACCCAGAAACACCTTAGTACTGAGACACAGTATGAATGTGCTTTGTGAAGTACTAATGGACATGTTACTCACCCGGAATATGGTCTGCTGATTTAATCTCGCTGATTAAAGTGCAGCATACCTCAAGGAGAGAACTTTGTATATTAATGTGGGAATGTTTCTCATCTTGTGCTCAGATCTCTTACGGTGTTCCACAGGGTTCCGTTTTGGGCCCTTTTCTTTTTGCATGATATATGATTCCTCTGGGTCATATTATTTAGAGACACAACTTATCTTATCATTTCTATGCAGATGACACTCAGCTTTATCCTGTAAAAAATAGCAGCTGTTCTGTGTCTAGTTTGTTTGATTGACTGCATGACATAAAATGCTGGATGGACTTTTTTTTTTTTTTACAGGTAAACAATGATAACTGAAATAATCATTGTCAATCAGCTTGGTCTCCTCTCTTCTAATGTGTATGACTATGTCAAAAACCCTAATGTTATTTTTTATCCCATACTATGTTTTGATGAGTAGATCAGCACTGTTGTGAAAAGCAGTTTCTTTCAGTTAAGATGTACAGCTAGGCTCAAGATGATGTTTTCTAAGATGGACCTCAAAATAGTTATTCATGCATTCATAACATCAAGGTTGGGCTACTGTAATTCACTCTATTTTGGTTTGCCTAAATCAGCCTTAGATGGCTTGCAGATGGAACAAAACTTGACTGCCAGATTGAACGTGAACACATTACGTGTAAAATTTTGCCCTTTATATTTTAAAGTTTTGCATGGACTTGTACCTCTGTATATTTGTGATCTTCTCACCCCGTATACTGCTCCAAGATCCCTTCGATCATCCAGTCAATTATAACTTTCAGTTCCTCGTTCATGTTTTAAAGCGAAAGGCAATCGGGCTTTCTTGTCAGGACCTCGGGCTGATCAGCCTGGCTTTGTCTGTCTGCTTGTGTTTATGTTGTCATGTGCATCTAGCACATGGCTTCTGTTTTGTTTTGTGTTTTTTCATTTGTCATGTCTTGGCCCCACCCCTTCGTTTCACTTTATTAGTCTATTTGTCTCACCTGCCACTGCTCGTTATCCTGCTTATCGATTGCTCTACTTATTCCTCTTGTGTGTGTGTTGTTCTTTGTCAGATTGTTGTTTGCTCTTGAGCTCTCAGCAGCGTCATCTGTCTATGTGCTCTTGGCCTGCCTGGGATACTGAGACCTGGTTCTGTTGGCTTTGATATCTGGATCTCCCTCCTACCTTACTCTGGCCTTTCAAGCTTATACATCTGGTTGTTTTTGGAGATTTCATCTGGTTACCTCTGCCTGTCCTTACTTCAGCAGCAGCCTGCACCTATGTGGTTTTGCCTCCTAGAATCTTGCCATTCTGTGACTGTTGCCAGGCAAAGGATACATTTTTTTGACCATTTTGAGAAGTTTTTTGCCAAGTTTGTTTTTTTGTAAAGAAAAATAAATCCATATTTTTTACCTGCATTTGGGTTCTCTCTCTGTAACTACCCCTGACATTTCTCGGTGGCTGCTCCTAGACTCTGGAATAGTCTTCCACAATATATATATTATCTTCTCCTTCTATTTATATGTTCAAATCCTCTTTGAAGACCTATTTTTATTCTTTGTGTTTTAATTCTTCTTGAGGGTGTACATTTTTCATTTGCCCATCTGTTTTTTAATCTTTTGTCTGTTTTACATTTCTTGTACAGCACTTTGATTTCAACACCTGTTGTTTTTAAAAGTGCTTTATAAATCAATAAACTAAACCAGATCGCCCTAGCAACCACCCAGAACATCATAGCAACTGCAAAGCAATGCCCTAACAACCCAGAACTCCTTTGCAACTGCACAGCAACACCCTAACAACCACCCAAAATACCTCAGCAACTGCACAGCAACTCTCTAGCAACCACTTAGAGCACCTTAGCAACTGCATAGAAACCACCCAGAACATCCTAGCAACCACCCAGAACAGCCTAGTATCATGCAGTTGAGTTTTACGCAGACAAAGACCCCTCAAAAGTCTTACAAATGCTAAACTCTAGTTAAAATAAAAAGTACAGAAGCATGGGGGACTGAATTTATAATATGACTTTGTGAGCCAAATAAACTGCTGTTCATCCATAAACATTTTTCTGCTTCTAACATGTTCCCTAAACATACAAACATTTCACAAAAATGCCACCAACAACAACATAATATATATAAGCACTTCGGTTGTTTCCACCCTCGGGCAGGGCTCTAGAAGGCCAGTAAGGGGGAAATGCTCCTATCCCTCACTGGGGTGCTAAATAGACCATGTGATGTTGCCAGAAACCCTGTAACCCCCACTGGGGAAAAACCCATTCCTCACGGCTCTCTGATAGCCCTCTTCGCTCCACTGGCCGTCAAACCCTCAGCATTCCTCCAAACCATCCGCACTAAACCTCACCACAAGTGCTGGGTAGATTAATTACAAACTGTAGTCAGATTCCAAATTACCTGACAAGAATTGTAGTCAGTAAATTAATCCATTACATTACACTTTGCAGGTAAAGTAATCTGACTACTTGATTTCTATCAGTAGTTGATGCAGTGTTGAAATGTTGACCAGTGGTCAAATGCTGTGCATTTTCTGCGTAATTATGGCCACCTGACTAGTGACATGTCTTTGCGTGAATGTCCACAAAACTGGAAGATTTTCTGAATGTATTATAAGCGGTAGGCTATTTTAGAAAGAAAAATTTTAAATATCAAAAAGAAGAATTAGGGAGAATCAATAAATTATGAATAATTTATTGCTATTGTGTAAATATATAATCATGTAATGAATAAAAAAGTAACTGTACACTCTTAAAAATAAAGGTGCTTCACGATGCCATAGAAGAACCTTTTTGTCTAAATGGTTCCATAAAGAACTTTTAACATCTGAAGAACCTTTCTGTTTCACAAAAGGTTCTTTGTGGCGAAAGAAGGTTCTTCAGATTACAAAAAGTTATAAAAGAGATGGTTCTTTAAAGAACCTTTGACAGAATGGTTCGTTGTGGAATCAAAAATGGTTCTTCTATGGCATCGCACCTTTATTTTTAAGAGTGTAGTTTGTTATGAGTTTTTTAAAAATGTAATTTTACTTACTTTGTTGGAATCTGTTATTTAATCAGCTCTTCACAAATACACCATCATGGCACAGAAATGCCCAGGAGTCAACCTGGCTTTCAGAGGTCAGGCTAACCATGGGTGTGTGGCAGACACATACACACACACACCCAACAGCACAGGGTCAGTGCTTGAGCCCGCTGACTGACCCGACAAGAGCAGACAACTGCTAGCTGGTCTGTGGCATAGGTAGGCGCAGCTCAATGGAAGGTTAATCTTCTTCCCACTTTATTTGGGGTTTTGGATTGTGACCCGCGCTGAATGTTTACTGCTTCCAGCCACCTGTGACATGTAATGCTTTCAGAACCAAAGAAGGTCAGAGTTTCGGAGGAAAACATGACTCTAGATTTAAAAAAGAGAGAAGAACTAACAGCATTTGTTTGAAATAGAAAGCTTTTGTAACATCATACACTACTTGCTACTTGCTTAGTTGGGGACACAATTTCTGGCAACGTTGTTGACTTGACTGCACAGACACTATTGGAAGAGAACTGAAATGAGCTGGACGAGGACATCACTGAATCAACAATGAACTAACTTTTGTACTGTTTATAAAAAAACGTAGTATACCATTTTCAACATTGATAATAATACGAAATGTTTTTTAAACATCAAATCAGCATATTAGAATTATTCCTGAAGATCATTTGACACTGAAGACTGGACTGATGATGCTGAAAATTCAGCTTTAACTCAATAATATTTTACAATATTACTGTTTTTTTTTCTGTATTTTTGATCAAATAATTGCACCGTTGGTTAGCAGAAGAGACTTCTTTAAAAACAGAAAAAATCTTTTAGTAAACTCTCTCTCTCTCTATATATATACAAACACACACACACACCCACACACACACACACACACACACACACACACACACACACACACACACACACACACACCACAACAACACACACAGTATATTCATTCATTGTAATTTACATATACTGAAATATTGTCTTGTATTTATGAGATACAGGTATAAAATTAACTTTGTATAGTCAGTACAGTACTGGTATCAGATTGGTATGATTACCGTATTCACTGTATGTACTACGATATTTGCATTGTACTCCAAGGTATACTTGAAAGAATACCATGATAGTATTACAGTATTGTTGAAAGTACCTTGGAGTAATTCTATGGTTTCATGGTGTATATCAAAGTATGATTGTATTACCATCACTATACCATGGTACCAAGAAAGCAATGGGTCCAAAATCCTACTACTTTTGAGCTATTTCTTCCGTTTGGTCCTAAATTGAGATGACAAAGACAGATGTAAATAAATGCCTCCTGAAGTCTCTTTCTGCTTGTTCTCCCTTAAACACATGCACATGCACACGCGCGCACACACACACACATACACACACGTGTGCAGAAGGCCGGAGCTTCACTCCTGTGGGATTCTTAAGGGCAGTATTACAAAGAGCCATGCTGTGCTTACATCAGTCAGAGAACAGACTCAAACACCCCATTACTGCACCAACTCTCACATTCATGGCTTTGAGTGTCTGTGCATGTTCATTTCTCATTTTTTCTTGATGCACATTAAAATAAACCAATCCTAAAATGAATTTGGTGATATTTTAGCCTATTTTCTCGAACAATTACATTTGTGGGATGCTTACTTTCCCTGTGCCATTATCACCTTCTGGTTGCTGTAATCTTACAGATTCTGGTGTGAAGCGACACAGAAAAACAAACCAAGAAAAACATCAGGAAGCTCGTTGATACTCATTAACGCAAACTTTATGTGGGAAATCGGTTGCTCAGTGGAGGAAACATCCAACCTTGAGCGCCTTTCATTAACTCTCCATGTTTATTCATTAATGCTCCTCTTACACTTTCAATGCAAGCTGAGAACAATGAACTCATACACAACACAACGCTATGTTTTCCTTTCTTTTCATAAACAAAGAAACATAGCACGGGGAGGACGTGTTTGTTTAATGGTGACACATGGACTAATCAACTCCTCGTTTGAGCTGTTTTCAACCCTTTCCAGCTGTTACTGCAAACAAACTTCAAATGAAACTCAAAGACTTGAGTTCCTCTTCGAAAGTAGGTTAAAAAGGATGCCCTTATAGTGCCTCTTTAGTCAAGACGTATAAGTGAAGAGGGACAGAAATACTTTTAAGCAAAGCTTTATATCGTTATCACCATCTGACAGTCACACACAGACGATATACAGATCAGAGCCGTCATGATATTTGCAGGTTTCACAAGCATCACAGACCACGAAACCTGTATCAGAAGCAGCATTTCTAAGTCTTTTTTGCTGTCTATCCATCTGTATCTAGCTGTCGGTTTGTCTAGCAACCACCTAGTGATACCCTAGCAACCAATGAGAACACTAGCATCCACACTGGAACAGCTTAGCAACTGCTTAGCAACACCATAGCAAGAATCTCTCTGTCTGTAAGGCCTGAAAAACCATCAAACCTCAAGAATTTTAGAACTATTATCAATTTTCAGACACTTTCAAAAAAAAATCTAAGTTTGACTTTACAAACACTTTCTAGTTCCAGTTATATTGGATATGAAAATGCAATATTCTATGATATAAATCAGTGTTTTTAATTGTTTACAAAACTCAGAATCTTTTGTTTTTGTTAATTGAAATAAAGCTTAAATAAAATAAAAGTATCAGGTAAACTTGTCAATTAAGTGAAATAAAACAAGTACTAAAATGACTCAAACTAAAATAAAAATAAATGAAAGCTAAATAAAAGTATTATTTTTTTTTAAATAAATAAAATGTACAAGCGCTTACTAAAATGACTAAACTTAAACTAAAAGATAAACTGAAAATATAAAATAAAGCTAATTCAAAATAATAAGACTTCGATAATGTAACATAATCCACTCAAATAGCCCTGTATAAAACATTTATATAATATTGTCCAGGTCCATTTAATATTTGTGTATACACTGAAAAAAAAATGTGTAGAAGACTTTCCACTCAGCATTGCAAGTAAATTATACAAAATTCTTTGACAAAAATGATGCGAAAACTGAAATAGTATTTTCTTTTAAAATATACTCCATAAATATTTATTTTATTTATGTTACGATTTCAACTTAATTCATCTGTGTTCAGTGTGCTTTATGGTCACACAGACAGATACACAGATACTGCTGGATGTGTGTGCGCGTGTTTAAACACAATTGGCCCCCAGAGGAGGAACACACAGACTGAATAAAAACATCTCAGCAGGGAATGCTTGCTTTACACCCCCTCCTCCCCCTCTGCAGAATCATTTGTCAATGTGCATCTCTTGTGAAATAATGTTCTTCATTCATTCACGAAAAGCAGCTTCACTCATATTTATCTTATTTTACAAAGCAAAAGTAAAGATTCCATTATTTTCCACTATTTTTACTATTAAAATTCACTATTTTCATTCCACCTTTGTTATAATAATCATCATCATTCGTTTATTAGTTTGAAAAATATCTTATTTCATACAAATACAATTCTTTATTATTATATTTAATATTATTATTAAACAGAAAAAAATTTCAGATCCAGTTTCTTGAATGATCCAACTGTGTATACTCCTCTAAACTAAAATATTGTTATATAGACATAGTTTATATATTACATTTAATGAAGAAAATGCATAGGAACCGCGTTTGATCATAGGTCCTAAATGAACAATTAATAATGGAACTGTATATAATTGCTGTTCATACTCTATCCTAATTCGACGTTCTTTGGTTTCTATCCGATGAATACAAGTAAAATAGGAATTTAGGGGCTGGACCCCCCCCGGTGTATAATAATATGATAATGATAGTTATTATTATGAAAGTTAAACTGGTTAATTCACCTAACTTTGGGTGAAATTACTGACCTGTAGACTTGGTGCCTTAATGCAGAATTCAGTTAATATGCATGTTTTTTATTTACCATTTTACAATGTCTTCATAAGCAGAACTATCTGTCTAAAAGACACTGAAAAGTCGAAGTTTTAATCTGAAGCACTTTTCCCATCTCCTTCCTCACACCCCGCCATGTCTCTCCTCCAATAGATGATAGTGTCTCCAGGGGCAGGAGAGACGTGTGTGTGTGTGAGAGTGTTTCAGTAAATCCCTCTAGTCTATTCCTGCTATTAGAAATCAATTAGAGAAGGAGAAACAGCAGCATCACCTGTGACCGCTGCACACATGAGGCTGTTCCTCCTCCTCCTGCATCCCTCGACCAAGAGAGAGAGCTAAACACTCCCTGAACTATCAGCAGAAACGGCGTTTTTCACGAACAGATAATAATGTGCTTCATTATTTTTTGGTTTCGGGGTACGACCATAGACTCGGATGTGCTGTCCTCTGTGTTAAAGGAGATGTAAATGACGAAGCAGAATTTATAGAGCTCTTTCTTTATTTTAGCTCTTGAAGTGAAGAATTGGATAAGAATTCCTCTATTTAACATATATAATATATTATAATTTGCAAAAAAGTATCCAACACATTAGTTAAATAATAAGCCTAAAATAACATACTTTTATAACAAGTTGGCTACTAATATGAAAGAACTGAGACTGATTATGCTTGATTGTGACATGTATCAAACAAAATAAATACTTCTGAACACTTAAAAGAAAAATGAATCTCAAACATTTCACTAGTAACATTTTTTCATTGATTACATGTTTTCTCAACAATATGAGATAGGGGGAGACACAATATGTGCGACTGATTATAGAGTTCTAGGGGACAATCATTCCTTTGGGATCAAAAAAAAATAATATATATATATATCTACAAATAATAATCTCCAGGGTTGCAATTGTATCAGTGTTGATAGCAACATACAAAAGACATAACATTAATAAAATATGAAATAGAAAAATACAACTCAATACAACATTGGATTTAAAAGGGGAAAAAGGGCAAGTAAAATTATAAGCGGATAAATCATGCATTGTTGGCTCAAATAGAAAATAAAACTCATTCAGGGGTTGCACTTGTACATATATCTGACAGTAACATTCAAAGACATAACATAATAATCTTAAAGAATAAAAAACTAAATAAAAATACTCTAAACAACATTAGATTTAAAAGGGAAAACATGAGGACAGAAAGGGTTAATACATACAGAGTGCACTGAGAAGGAAAATGATCTGCATTACTATGGTGATGATTTAATCTCAACCCTGATTGCCAGGTAATAACCCGTAGACCAAACAAAAGCGTTACATTTGCTTAGATGTGAGAATCCCATTTAGTTATTGATTCAGTAGTTGATGAGGTGCATCTGCTAAAGGATGTTCAGTGACTGACTAAAATCTTCAAAGTGGATTCTATTGGATACGAGGTCTATGGCCTGTGACTGGCATACAAGGAAGAGCATTTTAAGCGAGACCATTAGGTGGTTCATAGCTCATTCTTAAAGTCAAGTGTTGTGAGTCATTCAGTAGAGGCTCTGTACACAAAAGCACAGTGTGACTCTAGATCAGATCCGTCTCTTTGAGCTCATTAATGTTGTAAGTGTTGTGCTGTTCCTCCTCAGTGCCTCTCACTAGTCATACAGACGACAGCACCTCTCCAGCCAACTCCCTCTCCTTCTTCTCTGCCCTCTCCAGGTCCAGCACTCTGATCGCTGCCTGCTTGGCCATGAGCTGAGCTTGATCGCTGGGGTACAAATCTGTGTCCACCACCCGATAGGGGTCGATTTGGAAGGGGCTCTTGGAGAGGACGTCAGCATAGCAGCGCTTCAGGTCAGGGTTGGGACAGAATAGATATTCGTACACAGCTGCAGCCAGGATGCCCCCTATTAAAGGGCCCACCCAGTACACCTAAAAGAGAGAGAAAGAAAAACAAAACTGAGGTCCAAAACTGAGACCACATTGAAATTTGTGAATTCATTTAATTTAAATAGAAAAAATGTAAACAAAGAAATGTCATGATGTAAATTTAATACAAATAATTCAGAATCGGCACCAATATATAACTAAGATTTATTTCCATGAATTTCTATACTCATTAATTATTATAATAAGTTATTTCTATTAATTAATTAATAAAATTAAACATTTACTCAAACTGTTTTAGTAGTTTGGAAAAAAAATCAAGAAATGTTAATAACAAATATTTCAGATTTTGCACTAGTATATAATATTTAAGATTCCTTAGAATAATTTAATTTAATTTAATAATTTATTCATTCATTCATTATAATTTTCACTTAAATTGTAAGTTTTAGGATTTAGAAAGAAAAGAAAAATAAAGTAATGCTATTAGGCAAAAATAAATATTACTATATAATATGCAAGATTTTCAAATGATTTATTTTTAATTACAATTCAATTAATATTAAAATTTTCACTCAAATTATTATGGTATTATTATAATTTTGCAATGAAAAATGTATTTAATTAAAAATGAGAAAACAGAAACATTTTCACCCAGACTTCTGGGCCCCACTGTGAATTAATTATTTCAAATCTCTGCATTTTTTGTAAATATTACAGTATAAAGTATGTCTTTCCTTTCCTTTTTTTTATATTTTCAGCCCAGTTAATAATCTGTCCTACTCTTATATCCTCTTATATGTCTGATATATGCATGTTATCAGCACGGCAAGGATATTGAAAACTGGAGGCCAAAACTGGATTACTAACTGCTGTGATGACAGAAATAGAAGGGGGCCACCCACTGCATAGTGCAGGACAGACACGTTTACCCTTCACAAAACCTGGACAGCGCTGCGCAAACCTGTGCCCAAAAATTTGGTTTATCTCATTATTTTCAAACTATTATATATACACTATAATGATCACCAGCACCACTCATTAGTGTAAGTACCATTTTGGCCTTCATGTGGCTTCACCCTTGATGTGTTTCTTTCATTGAAAATCTCTAAAATCTTTCATTGATGAAACTCACACCAACACTTTGAAAAGGGTACTGTGTGTAGCATTCTGCAAGTGCGGTAAACACTCCATGAAAGAAATGTTTTGACCTTTCTAATGTTACGGCACCAGTGAGGAGACCCTGTATCAAATGTGATGACACTCAGTCGCGCCACTCATGATGATACATAACGCTCATATGTGCATGTAGGGAGCACACCAACCAGTGTCATGTACCGGTGTTATTTTGAATGCCACATCTGTCTGGTTTCTGACTGCAATGCAATGTTGACTGCTGTGCAAGCAGAATGACATTTAAACACACAAGCAAGAGATCTGCAGTATATGCACTGGGCACTGGTAATCACTAATCACAACCTTTCTGATATTCAGTACAACAGCAGGATCGAGATTATAGTGCAGTTCAAGAATTATGACACACTGAGATATTCAAAATTAATTAAGGCAGTATTTCAAGCTTTATGCCAAAGGTCTGTGGTCGGTCAGAGATAAATGCCTTGTTGTTCCAAATATAGTTCAGTCTCCTTTGCAAAAGTGAAACAAAGCCAAAATGTTCTTCTTAAATAAGTTTTGGCCTTGAATCAAATTCTTATCAGCTTCACTTTTATGAACCACAGTTCCAAAGGCCTTGCTGACCTTCAGTCTTTATGCATATACATATCACTGCAGGAATTAGCAAGAACTTAATTAGTCTTCGCATTGTTTATCTACACGCAGAAGATACTGTTGAAAGTTTACCCAGTGGTCCTGCCACTTTGCCATGATGACCGCAGGCCCAAAAGAGCGAGCTGGATTCATACTGGCTCCAGTGTATGGGATCGAAACAAACACACAAACCTAATTACACATGAATGACTTACATGAATTTGAACAAGGCTAATGGAAATGTCCAAAACTCCTGGAAGTACAGCGTTCCCTTGGTTTCCGCTGTAAACAAAGCAGCGCTGCACTTATGAACTTTAATATGCATTATACAGAGGCAAGAGGAAAAGAAAACATACCATCTAAACTTTTCTAAAGACAGTAAATTCCCCTCAGACATACATTCATATAAACTCCTAACCCTAAACAAATCGCGATTTGTTTAGCATCTCAACGATTTGAATCGCACATATTTGAATCGATTTTTCAACCGGCTCGCGGTTAATCGTTACATCCCTAACCATAGTGCATGATTTGTAAACTAATACATTTTGATATTTGCATCACATACTCAGCTCTTTATGTTTGGCTTTTCTGACATAGTAAACTTGCTTGGTAGCTCACCTGGTGCAGGACTTGTGTACAAGGCCCGACACTCAATAAAACTTAACAAGAAATAGGTTACAATGGCATTGTTACTTCAGAAAATGTGTTTTCATCTCACATTTGCCTTTGTAAACACTAGAGTTCAACACTAAATTTCAAACGTGATAGAGCATTCAATTTTAGAAATGCCATTGTAACCAACTTAATGAAATGTTGCTCATCTGTTTCTAATAAAACTGAACATGCTTTTAGCACAGCTCATTTGACAT
>JADLZN010001310.1:0-16519 GCA_018155175.1 Sinocyclocheilus anophthalmus
TCTTCATTCTCCTCTTTAATAAACGCCATCTTTATAACAGAGTCACGTGGATCTCAGTTGCTTCACCAGGAGTTTCTCTGTGTTTGGACACTTTGTCCTGTTTAAGGAAAAAAAAATCACTCAAAACTAGAACTACAAATGAATAAAAGGAGACAAATTACACAGGCATTTAATATTTAGGCATTTATGTTTTACATTTATTATTATTGTTATTCATCTGTTGTGTTTGTTGCATTTGCACTTCGAATCACTGAATCGTTTTGCCACACAAAAACGGGGGAAGTCGTGGCCTAATGGTTAGAGAGTCGGACTCATAACCCAAAGGTTGCGGGTTTTAGTCTCGTACCGGTAGGGATTGTAGGTAGCGGGAGTGAATGTACAGTGCTCTCTTCCACCTTCAATACCACGACTGAGGTGCCCTTGAGCAAGGCACCGAACTCCCGGGTGCTGCAGCAAAAAAATGGTGCCCACTGCTCCGGGGGTGTGTGGTCACTGTGTGTGTGGGTGTGTTCACTGCTGTGTGTGTGCACTTTGGAGGGGTTAAATGCAGAGCACTAATTCCAAAAATGGGTCACCATACTTGGCCACATGCCACTTCACTTCACTTCACTTCACATAAAAACCGCCATTTTTTCATGCGCATTTTGAAGTATCGCATCAGAAACGAGTGATGGAAATGCCAAATTTTGAATAAAAATCCTTTAATTCGCAAAAAAGTTTTTACGCTCGTTTGAGGTGGTTTTTGACTTGTGCGAATGGGAGATGGAAACGTATTTTGCGAATAAATTATTCCATGCCCATCAAAAAAGTAATGTGACTTTGCGCAATGAGACGAGATAACCAGCGGACCATCTTGTTTCCACAGCTATCGAATATGGTCTTAATATGTTATATTTCTAACTGCCTGGGCATAAGTCTTGTCTCATCAGAGTCCTTCTGTATAATTGCCTTCACAGAACTTTCCGATGTATTCCCAAGCAGCGAGAGATCCAGTTCTCTGAAAGCATTATGACCACAATTGTGTGTAGTCTGCCTTGCTGTTGATTGAGGCACAAGTAATTTATTACTGTTTGTTGAAAATTATTTTATTTGGTTGGCTTCTTTCTTAATTTTCTTAATGATATTTAGTGCCAGTTTATCAGGAAGTGACGATTTTGTCTCTGACTTCGTTTGGATGGGAAACACGTGTGCTTAGTTTGCAAATCATCTGATCTCTTGATGCAGCCCTGGGATCAAAACGACCCGATCAGCAATTGTTAACTGCTATAGGTTTACCATAAGAATAATATTTTCATTGGTATTAAATATACACCCCTGGAGGATTATAATAGAAGATTAA
Organism: Sinocyclocheilus anophthalmus; assembly: GCA_018155175.1. NCBI lineage: Eukaryota > Metazoa > Chordata > Actinopteri > Cypriniformes > Cyprinidae > Sinocyclocheilus > Sinocyclocheilus anophthalmus. The sequence continues at coordinate 1,340 of JADLZN010001310.1, forward strand.
CAAAATTTTCCCCTTCACATGTTAATTTGATCATTTTCATCAAATCTATGACAGCTATTGGTCCTTCGCCTCATTACATCTAAAACAGTGTGTCCACAGAGCTTGTTTTATCAAAAGCAACACGTAATAATATCTCATATCTAAGCAAGGGTGTTTTTCAATATGCGTGTTTTATAAGATTTCAAAGTTGTGTCCCTACTTTTTGTCAACACCATCAGACATTTATTAAAATTTAATAAAATCGGGCAGCTGTCACTTCCGAAGGAGCCCCTTGCCACATTCCACATCTGCAGAGTACATCACTGTCAGACAGGCTCTGCTAAGTTTTAATTTTAGAATATTTTAAATCCTAATGTAATATTTCCTTTGTCACAGCCATGACATGTCAACACCATCTTCCAATTTCTGAGAAAATTATTTGAAATGTTTAGATCATTTTATAGAACCTGCTTCTCACCTGAAGTGATGATCTAGCCTCAATACAGAACGCGGGAAAGCAGAATGGTTACACCAACATGGAGACCTCATTTGTTTTGGTGAAATGAAACGCATAAGGTGTCTAAGACCATAAGATTTCTGTATGAGACGTGCGTGAACAAGCAATGACGGAGCTGACATTCAACGTGAACTCCTCATATTTTTGTGGTTTTTAAGTAATTTTTAATTATATTAAATATAAAATAGTTTATTTTATTTTTATTTTGTTTAGTCTTTCTAAACAATGTTTAGATACTAAATATGTGACCTGACAGCATATATTGCTTTTGTGGATTGATAGTCATCACTTCTAGCAGAATTAGGGTTGAGGAAGGAAGATTCAGGGAACACAGGGCTTATGGTACATAATAAGGAACATTGCATAGGCAAATATGGTAAAAGATTTTCTTGTGCTCTTTTTGTGTGTTTTAGTCCAGCATGGCTGGACAAAATCTCTCATTGGAGGAGCGTAGAAGAAGGAACAGAGAGTATCAGAAAAAGCGAGGAGAGAAAATCAGTGCACAGCCAGAATTAAAGGAGGAATTTCTAAGACAGGAGAGACAAAGGTGGAAACAGAGAGTTGAGGGAGGAAAAATAAAGCAAATCAAGGACTTTAGTAAGAGAGAACAGAGGAAACAGAGAAAGAAATGGAAGCATAGCCAGCGAGAATCAAGAGAGCGAAGAATAAGATAATAAACATACAATAACAATAACATACTCACTGTTTGTTTTAATACAGTAATTGATTGATTCAATGTATTTGATAGTTAAAAATTCAAGTTTTCGTCACCACCGTCAGATGTGTCAACTCTGTAGGCTAAGTCACTACCGTCAGATCAATATTTTGAGGATATTTCATTATGATATATATTTGTTGGGGAATTGTTGGTCATATGTGATAATGTAATCTGTCTGCTAACATAGGAATGTGTTTTGAACTGTTAAAAAGCATCTTGATTGCTGTTAAAGTTATATTACACAGTCCAATTCAAGAAACACAGACGGAAATCTTTATAATAAATATATACATATTGGAAGTTTTTTTTTTTGTGGTCTCTGTCTGCCTTGGTAAAAAGTAGTGTTTACTATACTTCTTATAGATCTTGCATAATGTTAGTGAAAATTAATTTGTTTTTGGTGTCCGATGGTGTTGACACATTGTTAGTGATGGCAAGGTAAAAAGCACATTTTGATAAAAAAAAGAAATAAATTGGGAGGTTGTATCAAAGCATAGCTCAGTAGATGTAAGACACATAAATGTAGTTTAATTTGTCTGAGTATAAGGTTTTATTTTTTTCAATATTGCACCCTGTTTTATCTAACTTCTTAAGAATCAGTTAAATGTTTTATGCGATATTCCAATTGTTATGTTAAATTCGCAACTTCGGATGGAAACCCGGGTAGTGACCGAATTCGTCTTTACGATAAACTGATAGGGAGAGAAATGAGACGTACCTTTTCATGTGCGGATACGCTTAACTCATAAAAATAAAATTTATTAATGTTACATAAAGTGTTACAATGTTTCATTTGACAATAATCAAGCCATTTTACATCGCTTGTAAAAATTATAAAATTATCTGAACTGGGGGCTGTTTCATAAAAGACGCTAAGAAAAGCGGGGATTAAAGTCCAAAACCTGACTTGAAATAACCTAACAAATCAATCGGGACTAAAGCGGTTTCATAAACGACAATTTAAGTTCACGCAATCTCACTAATTCAATCCAGGTTCAATGAGTCAGGATAATTTGATGTGCACGCTTATTCTTAAGCAGATCTTAATGTCGATCATGGATCAAATCGATCCACCATGGAAAACAGCGAATATTTGTGCTGTTTAATGTCACGGTTCATGGGTCCGGACGGTCTTTCTGCGTCTTGTCATGTGCTTGTATGTGCGTACGTCACTCGTTAGTGGTTGCAGCTGGTGCTCAATCAGAGCATGCCAGCTGCAACTTATTAGCGATTCCTTTTATAGGACACCCTGTTCAATGTGTGTTTGTTATTCTCATGTTCCTGTCTCCCTGTCAGTTCTCTGTTTCCAGTTCTCGCTCAGTCAGGGTACGGATCTTCAGCCTTCTCCTTGGTTTGGTCCAACGCAGTGGTTGAAGGGATTTCTCCGTGGAGCTCTGATTCCGACCAGGACCCGAGGATTATCTCTTTGTGTCTCCGTTATTGTGATTACTGAATAAACCTTACCTTTGCACTCGCACTTGGATCCTGACTCTTCTCTGCCGTGACAGAACGAACCGACCATACTCATGGATCCAGCGAGTGCGGCAGAGCTCAGAGACTTTTTGGCAAAAACTAATATTCGCATGAAGCATCAGGAAGATCAGATGATGGCCACGGGGCGGGCCGTCCAGACCCTGGTGAGTCAGCTGTCTGAGCTCCCCACCCAGATCCAGCATCTGAAAGCTGAGCGGGGTTCAGCTCAGCAACCAGCCATGTCTCATTCACCGGTGTCGGTGGGTTCGAGTGTCCGCACCCATGAACCTCGGCTACCACCTCCAGCCTTTTATTCCGGGGAACCCCAATTATGTCGTTCTTTTTTGGCGAAATGTTCACTCTATGTTTCCCTCCAACCATCCGCGTTTCCCACGGAGGAGGCTAAAGTGGCGTTCGTCATAACGTTGCTCTTGGGTCGAGCCGCTAACTGGGGAACCACAGTGTGGGAACGGAGATTGCCTTGTTGCTCGTCCTTTCAGGCTTTTTCCGAGGAGCTACGGAGAGTGTTCGATCATGCTGCTTCGGGCAGAGAAGCAGCACGACTTCTTGCTGAGTTACGTCAAGGACAGAACACGGTCAATGACTATTCTATCGAGTTCCGCACATTTTGGCTGCAGAGTGTGGGTGGAATGCTGAGGCACAGTGGGACATGTTTCTGTTTGGACTTTCTGATAGAATTAAGGATGAGATAGATTCATCAGCGTTACCGTCCGGGCTGGATGAACTCATAGCTCTAGCCATTCGGGTGGACACCCGATTGCGGAGGCGGGATCAACGAGAACTCCGAGAACCGCCGTTCGCCTCACAGAATCAATTACCTTCACTCACCAATAAGACTGTTTTCTCTCTTCCAGAGTCCGAGCCCATGCAGGTGGGAAGGTTCCAACTCTCACAACAGGAGAGGCAGAGACGTAAGAGAGAGGGAGTGTGCTTGTACTGTGGCGGCCCCGGACACATCGCGGCACGGTGCCCAGCAAAAGACAACGCCCGTCAGTAGGAGGGAGGTTATTGACGGGTGCCATTAAGGGACACAAATCCTCTTATTCTAGCACTCATCTTTCTGTGAGGCTGGTAATACAGTCATTTAATTATGACTGTGAGGCTTTAGTGGACTCTGGGGCTGAGGGGAATTTTTTGGACATTGGGTTTGCTTGGTCCTTTCAGATTCCCATGGTGGAGCTTTCTCAGCCCGTCTATGCTTGCACTCAACGGCCAGGCATTACCTGCTGTCACTCCCACCACGGCACCCAAGACTCATCACTTCGGGGCACACACGAGGACATTCACTTTCTCCTCACCGACACACCCTCGGCTCCCTTAGTGCTGGGTCATCCCTGGCTGGTCCTCCATAACCCTCACATTAATTGGGTTAACGATACTGTACTGGGTTGGAGCGAATATTGTCATGCCACCTGTTTGTTGTCCGCGTGTTCTTCTGTTGTTTGTTCTGTGTTTCAGGAGGATCCTTCGGACCTGTCTAACGTGCCACAGGAGTACCTTGATCTGAGGGGAGTGTTCAGTAAGTCTCGGGCTGCTTCTCTTCCTCCGCATCGTCCTTATGACTGTGCTATAGATTTATTGCCAGGTACGTCTAAGGGCAAGTTATATTCACTCTCCAGTCCGGAGAGGGAGGCTATGGAGAAATGTATTTCTGATTCTTTAGCAGCCAAGATTATCCGCCCCTCTTCATCTCCGGCCTGTGCGGGGTTCTTTTTCGTGAAAAAGGACGGCTCTCTTCGTCCCTGTATTAATTATCGGGGCTTAAACGACATCACGGTGAAGAATACTTACCCTTTACCGTTGATGTCGTCGGCTTTCGAGCGTCTGCAGGGGGCGTCATTTTTCACGAAATTAGATCTCCGCAACGCTTATCATTTGGTTCGCATAAGAGAAGGGGATAAATGGAAAACCGCTTTTAATACCCCCAAGGGGCACTTTGAATATCTTGTTCTTCCTTTTGGCCTTTCCACCGCTCCCGCGGTTTTCCAGGCACTCGTTAATGACGTTCTGAGAGATATGCTAGATCAGTTCATTTATGTTTGCCTGGATGACATACTGATATTTTCTCACTCTCTCCAGGAACATGTTCAACACGTCAGGCGTGTGCTTCAGAGGCTGTTAGAGAATGGGCTTTTTGTAAGGCGGAGAAATGCGCTTTCCATGCACAGTCTGTTCTTTTTTTGGGATACATCATCTCGGCCGAGGGGGTGCGCATGGATTCCGAGAAAGTTCAGGCTGTGGTGAATTGGCCAACCCCAGATTCCCGCAAGGCCCTGCAGAGGTTTCTGGGTTTTGCCAATTTCTACCGGCGTTTTATTCGCAATTTCAGCCAGCTAGCTGCACCTTTGACGGCCTTAACCTCCACCAAGACTGCGTTCAGGTGGTCTAGTGCAGCAGAAGCTGCATTTTCCAAACTGAGAGGCTGCTTCGTTTCTGCTCCCATCCTCATAGCCCCTGATCCTTCCAAGCAGTTTGTGGTGGAGTTTGACGCGTCAGAGGTGGGAGTTGGTGGGGTACTATCACAGCGTTCCCCCACGGACGGCAAGGTACACCCCTGCGCGTATTTTTCTCACCGCTTATCCTCCGCCGAACGCAATTATGATATTGGTAACAGAGAGTTATTGGCAGTCAAGTTGGCCTTGGAGGAATGGCGTCATTGGTTAGAAGGTTCGGGGGTTCCTTTTGTCATCTGGACAGATCACAAGAATCTTGAATACATCAAATCCGCTAAAAGATTAAACTCTAGGCAGGCTCGGTGGGCTCTTTTTTCCGGCCGATTCGATTTTTCCATTTCTTACCATCCTGGTTCTAAGAACATCAAGCCGGATGCGTTATCCCGCATTTTTGATCATTCGGAGCGCCCGTCCCTGCCCAACCCCATTGTGCCAAGGAGACTTTTTATTTCTGCGGTCACATGGGAGCCAAGCAATGGGATAACGGTCAAGTTCCGCACGGTGCCGGGTGACTCACGGGGTAACGCCCCCGTCCGGGGGGGGCCCACCGAACCGTTTGTTCGTGGGCCAGAAGGGTTCGTAATGAAGGGTGCGACTTATCCGATGGGATCATTTTTCCAAGGTAGCCTGTCATCCTGGGGTGGGACGTACCATGTTTCTGGTTAAACAACGTTTCTGGTGGTCAGGTATGGCTCGGGATATTGGTTTATTTGTTTTGGCCTGCTCCGTCTGTGCTGTTTCTAAGTCTTCCAATCGCCCCCCGCGGGCCCTTGGAAATGTAGGGAATTCAGCCGCTGTTGGTTCCTTCGAGACCCTGGTCCCATGTTTCGCTAGATTTTGTCTCTGGTCTTCCCCCTTCTCAGGGGAACACGGTGGTTTTGACCGTGGTGGACCGATTCTCGAAGGCAACTCATTTCATTCCTCTGCCCAAATTTCCCTCAGCCAGAGAAACAGCGGTTGCTGTCATTGACCACGTTTTTCGTTTACATGGCCTCCATGGTAGACGTGGTCTCTGACAGGGGGCCCCAGTTTGTCCAAATTTTGGAGAGAGTTTTGTAGATTGTTGGGGTCGACGGTTAGTCTTTCTTCCGGGTTTAATCCCCAGAGTAATGGTCAGACAGAGATGGCCAACCAAGATGTAGAACGAGTGTTGCGATGTTTGGCTTCTCAGAACCCCTCCTCGTGGAGCCAGCAACTCTCATGGGTTGAGTACGCACATAACTCATTACCAGTCTCTGCCACGGGCCTGTCTCCGTTTGAGTGTAGCTTAGGGTACCAGCCACCACTTTTTCCCAGTATGGAATCCGAAGTTGCGGTCCCCTCTGCCCACGCATTCGTCTAGAGGTGCCGTCGCACCTGGAGCAAGGCCAGGGTGACCCTCTTCCAGGTGGGGGCGCGCACCAAGGTCAAGGCCGATCGCCACCGGTCGAAACCTCCTGTTTACGTCGTCGGTCAAAAGGTGTGGCTTTCAACCAAGAATATTTCTCTCCGATCCGTCAGTAATAAGCTTGCTCCTAGATTCATTGGCCCGTTTACTGTCACCAAGATCATTAGTCTGGTTGCAGTCCGCCTCAAACTTCCTCCAGTGTACAGGAGAATTAATCCGTCGTTTCATGTATCCAAAATTAAGCCTGTTTTTCATTCAGGCATTAATCCGCCAGTCCCGGTTCCTCCGCCGCCGCGTCTCGTAGACGGGGAACCAGCCTATTCGGTAAGGCGTATTCTGGACTCAAGGCGGAGGGAAAGAGGATTTCAGTACTTGGTGGACTGGGAGGGTGACGGTCCGGAGGAGAGAAAGTTGGGTACCTGCCTATGTTACTACTGGATCACTCTCTTCTCGTCAGTATTTTGATCGACATGTAGTTCTTCCTTGGAATTGTCAGGAGGCATTCCTAGGGGGAGGGGTACTGTCACGGTTCATGGGTCCGTGCGGTCCTTTTGCGTCTTGTCGTGTGGTTGTGTGTGTACGTCACTCGTTAGTGGTTGCAGCTGGTGCTCAATCAGAGCGCGCCAGCTGCAACTCGTTATGAGTCCTATATAGGGCACTCTGTTCTATGTGTGTTTGTCGGTTTGTTATCCTCATGTTCCTGTCTCCTTGTCAGTCTGTGTTTCCAGTTCTCGCTCAGTCAGGGTACGGCTCTTCAGCCTTCTCCTTGGTTTGGTCAAACACAGTGGTTGAAGGGATTTCTCTGTGGAGCTCTGATTCCGACCAGGACCCGAGGATTATCTCTTTGTGTCTCCGTTATTGTGATTACTGAATAAACCTTACCTTTGCACTCGCACTTGGATCCTGACTCTTCTCTGCCGTGACAGTTTAATGCATTTGAGACATTGTGTTTTCCTCAGTGCATAACTGACACGTCACAGGTATATTTTTCATCTGTAAATGTTAGAAAGTCATGCAAATATATCCATTTTGCTGTCAGGAGTGGGTGAGGCTTTCGCGAGTGAACGAGCGCTGCTGCGAGCATGCGCGCTAAACAGACGGAGCGCAATAGAATAATAGCGCAATAGTTCTGAGTAAAATATGCATTTTGCTAAAATATTTTTTGTTGGACATTAAATGTGACACATGTAGAATTTTAATTCTACATATAAGTGTATTTTTATGATAGCAGTAACTAAATCAAATATAAGCTAGCTAATACTAGCTCAAATGAGTTAATGTGTATTCCTCTTAGCAGTTTAATATAGTCTGTTTCCTATTATTTAATTTAGTGATTTTAACTTTTCACTAATGAATTCTACCTCTAACGAGCTGTAGATTAAATAGTCTAACAAATTAAAATTACCGTTATTTTCCGGTCTTTATCAGTTCAGTCAGATTTTTTGCTGCAAAACATCCATGACAGCCGTTGTGCTGGCAAATAATAATGGCCATTCGACTTGAATTATATAAATAATTTTAATAGCACCGCCATTTAAAACCCGAGGGTCTACCATGTGCATAGTAAAGCGATCACTGCAGACAATCCTTTTGGGCGGGAATTAATGTAAACACAGATATCGGATACCAGTCGTGTCTAAAGTGAATGTAAACAGTAGGGATGGGCGATATGGGTTTTAAAATGTATCACGATCATTTCTGATATTTATATCAATGAAGATAATTTAGGGAATCCTGTTTCTTTAGAGAAAAGTATTATCTTTCCTATTTTTACCCAAAATAGGGTGTTGTGAGCACACGGGTGTGAAGTAACGAATTACAAATACTCACGTTACAGTAATTAAGTAGTTTTTATCAGTAATTGTACTTTTTTGAGTAGTTTAAAAATTGTGTACTTTTACTTTTACTTGAGTACATTTTAAGTGATGTATCGGTACTTTTACTCCGCTACTTTCCTCCGCTACTTTCCTCCGTTTGTGGTCGTTACATGCTTATTTTAATTTAATTTTTATCCATCAACGTGAGTGGATAGCGAGTAATAGGTCTCGTGACTTTCGTCAAATCAAATTGTGCATAGAAAACTTTAACCGCCAACTGTTTATCATGGCTGCTGGAAGCGCATTCTTTAAGCATCAATTCAGTCGCATCTTCCTAACTTAATATGTTAAGGTAAATTTCAGATTTCTGCTTACTAAATGATTTGTATATATGCTTGCCTATCTACACGGCCTGAAATTTGGTGTGAGGTTGCGGGTATTGCATACAGTGTTAACTCCCGCAAGTGCCACGTTCGGTAAATTCCCACTCACTTATGAGACGCGCGATCTGCGCTGCCTCGTCTCTCTCTCGCGTGCGTTCTGCAGCAGTCACTTGGATAAGTCGTTGTTGCTTGTTGAACTTGTTGACTTTTGATGAGTTTGAGCATGTGATACGCGCTGTGAAAACATTTTTTGTTTTTTTTTTTTTATTACACCGCCTTCCATTTAGCATTTTTCATTTCTAAACTTCTAAACTTCATTTAGCAAATTAGTGTTTACCATTTTCAAGTTCAACACTTTTTGTTCCGTTCAGTTGTGGATGCTGCTGATTCACCGAGACCGCCGCGGCTCAGCAAAGAGACGTGTGTGTGTGTGTGTTTTCCTTTGAAAAAGTTTCCCCAGAAATACCTCGCTATTTAATGCATTTTTCCTTACAAATTGTATTATCAGCATAACAATTTGCCATCATTCTAGAACAATGTGCATTTATGTTAAAATTGTAACATAAAATATCAAGTTTAGTTATTTTTATTTCTTTATTGCAAAACGCTAAAACTGTCCGTTCTGGAGAGAAATGGGCTCTCATTTTAACCCATATCATGGTGTTTGTGCTAAATTAGGGCTGTAGTACTCGAGTCCGGTCTCAGACTGGAGACATTTTTCTATCGTCTCGGACTTGTCTCGAACTCGTTGGTGTTTGCACTCGGACTTGCCTCGGACTTGGTTATTGGACTCGCCAAATGTTCTCGTTGATCTCGACCAAGTCCAGCAATATGCTTTTTTCCTCCTTCAAAACAAAACCACATTTGCATGTCACGCCTGAAAACGCGTAGAAAACGCTAGGCGCGCCGCTTTCTCCTCCTTTCAAAAGCGCTCGGGAGCTTGCGCTTTCGTGGCGTCTGTCGTTGCTAAGCAACCATGACCTGCGCACTACATGAAGACACGGAAGTTTCAGCAAAGATTTTGGATTTGCAGCACTAAAAATCCCTTGTGGTAGCTCTGCTACTAAATTTATTTTAAAAAAATGGCTATCCTTGGACAGCTATGATCAGCTGTTTCTCCGTCTTGGCTTAGCTTTCAATTTTGTTACGGAAAGGATGAAGCTGATTGGTTGATTCTTGTCACATGAGCCGCGGTGCACTTGCTGTGTTTTGAAAAGTTTAGATGTTTCAAATAAAATGTTCTACCTGTTTGTTTTATTAACGTCTACACCTACTTCCTTCTACAGCATTTATTAATATTAGTTAACTTTAATTCCAGCATTCACTAATGCATTATTCAAATGACAAGTTGTGTTTAACATTAATGCACTGTGAACTAACATTAAAACTAACAATGAAATAACAACTTTATTTTTATTAAATAATGTTAACAAACATTTAATGTTAATAAATATATTGTTAATTGTTTGTTCATGTTAGTTAATACTTTAACTAATGTTAACAAATGACACCTTATTGTAAAGTGGTTCTGACTCTTTTTATGAGGTTAGAAATAGGCCTGAAAGATGAATCGTATTTTCATTGTAATTGCAGTATTGTCTTCATTGTGTGTCATTTTGGGATAGCAATGTGCTAATAATTAAAACGTGCTATGAAATAGCAGCGGTTTACGTGTGTGCTTTACGGGCGCCGATTGTAACTCAGAATTTGCAGCACTCAACAAAACGTCTGGGGTTTCATCGATGGCTCCCACTGTAACACTGGCTTGATTGGGCCATTGCATTAATTAAACTCACTGGAATCGTATGTTATTGGTTGTACTGGTGTCAACGACACTGGAGGGGAGAGCCTTCAAGGGGCGCTGTAAAAACAAAAATTATATTAAATACAGAGTGTTGTTTTATTTGTTGCCTAAAGTACAGCGAGTTCTTTGTCTCATTATAATTATTCAAGTAATCATCATTGCAAAAAAAAAGAAAAACTCCACTGTTATCACACATAGCAAAATTTCCTCATATCGTGCAGGACTATTAAAAAGCCAAAATCAATGCAAATCAGTGGATATGTCTACTATAATAGGATAGGTGTGTTAAGGCCAGTTTTGCTTGGGGGGGGTTCAACTCGGCATGGGGCATTGGCCTCCCGGAATCTATTTAGGAGAACCCCGTGTCCTTACATAGTTTGTTACGTTGCACATGGGAGCTTTTTGATCATTACAAAAATAAATAACTGTACAATTGATTTTTCGACAAAATATAGATAATGCTGTCTCTAAACAACTCATGGCGGCATCACAGACATTATCATATTAGTATGTGTCTTGAAGAGGATAATTTTTTATTTCTCTGTCACTTTGTGACAGTTCTAGCGTCCGTTGATTTCCCTCGAAGTGGCTGTGTGGCGTGTGACTCAGAACACACGAACATTTGGTGACTCATTTGGTGTCTTCTCGCTACTGGTCGCTTAATGTCTTGGACTTGTCTTTGACTCGACAAAGCTGGACTTGACTACAGCTCTATGCTAAACTATGCGTTTCTAATGGTGTTTGTATTGTATTTGGCACGTGTGTGTTAGCTTGAGAAGCATTTGAGTGATATTTTAATCTGAGTGCAGGGGAACCTACAGCATGCTGTCCTGGTCGCGACTAATGTGTTCCTAGAAGGCAAGACAGAGCCTGGGATTTGTAATCAAGTTTTTCAACTTATGATTTTTAAAAGCTAGAGGAGGTGATGATTCTACTGAGTGTGGTGCGTGTAGTCGTGGCGTTTTTCACTTCAACTGTCGACTAGTCGGACTGTGTTCCGTGCTTTTTGAGAGTATGTTAAATGAGTGTGGGCCGTCAAAATAAAAACGAGGGCTTATTCTCAAAGTAAACAACTGCTGGACGTGATAAACGCATTCGTGTATACAAAACAAGATAAGGTGGAAGTACCGAATGTCCAACGTTTTAAAACAGGTCTACGTCAGTGCGGTACGAGGGGCAGGCGTATAGATTCGTGAGGGGGGTAGAATCCCAGCGCAGGCTACCTCACTACTCACTTACTACATACACACCGTTTTTACGATCCTGGACACTCCTCTTTTACTCTTTGTGCTGGACAAGGAACTTTACCGTCTACTCACGTACTGAGTGCTGTGAGTGAATTTGTTGTTGTAGAAAGGTAAATGGGTACTTTTAACTGGACGTATAATGTTTTCATACTCTTTTCCTCCTACCAGCCGTGGATGAGGTCATATACGGGGTGTGAACACACAGGCAGTCGCAAAACATACAGATGGACTTTGTAATTCATACTGTAAGCCGGAGGGCGCCCTTGCACAGAGTCAAGGCAGAAGTAAGGACGAAAGTGGCGCACGGTCTACAGGTACACAAAAGTAAGTGAGGGAAGGCGTGGGCGGCAACATGCCAGAGAGGGGGTGGGGATGTGACGGTAATGTGGAGAAAGGGGTCAGAGCAGGAAAAGAGTGGAGTGTGAGAGACGGGAAATGATAGGAATGAAGTGCGTAATGTATAAGGAATGGTCTGAACGGGCGATAACGTAAAGTGGTGGAGTGGGTGTGAGGGGAAGGTCGGGTATAAGCTGGGAGCTGCCTATCACCTGTTTGGAATACGAGTTGTCATGCGTACTTAGCGATGTATAGAGTGAGGGGGGGGTTGGGGGGGTGGGTTGGGTGGGACTGTGGTGGGGCTGGGGTGCGGGAGGACTGGGGGACGCAAGGGGCGGCAACCTTGAGGTGTTGGTTCGTCATGTAGCATTTGGTGGGGCATTTGGTCACGGGTTTCCGGCTTGTGGGCGTGTTCCGGCACACGTTGGTGCACTGCCACACAGTCGTGGTGGCCACATGGAATGAGGGAGTTGGTTGTTGTTGTTTTGTTGGCAGGTCGACTGGAGTGGTTAGTTCTGTATGTTGGGGGTCTTTGGGATGGAGGGTGCGGGTGGGGGGGGGCGGGGTGAAGGTGACAAGGGTTCGGGTTTAGCGGATTAGAGATACGGTGCCCAGTGGGGGGGTTTGGGGGTGGTTGGGTGTTAGTTTGTGGTGTGGCGAATGAATAGAGTGTGGGGGTGCTGGGATGTGAGTGTTGAGTTTCTTGGGGAGAAAACTTTGTGGGGCAGGTGAACCGTCTCTAGGGGCGTCGGGGAGTGTGTGCTGATCGTTGGGGGTTGGGGTGGAGAGAGGGGGAGGGGTCTCTCTGGGGGGGGGGGGCGGGTGTGCGGGTTTGCGAGTGGTTGGGGGTGGGGTTGGGCGCAGTGTGTTTGGAAGTGTGTGGCTGGTTGCCTGGTCGGGTCTTGAGTCGGTCGACGATGGTGATTCCCGGGTCCTTAACGCGGGAGTGGAGGCCATATGCGGTGTGATGGGTCTGCGAGAGGATCATCGACCGCTAGGCATGGTGGGCGGAGAGAATTGTGTGCGTTGAAACCAAGATACAGTACCTTGTTCCCGGGCAGTAAATAAAACAAAAGATGCGGGGAGTCACAAAAGGCGGGGGGTCCGGACAAACAGAGAGACACATGGCGAACCAAGAGACAAAAACGACACAGATGGGCCGGGGAGGACGGGGGGCAGGGACCGAAAGGAAGTCAGAAGTCGATCTGGCAGGCGGGTGGGCAAAGTGCGAGGAAAGGGGGGAAAGCAACGTAGGCCAGCATCAATACGGGTAAACAGGGGGCCGAATCCCGCCACCGCACCACGCGAGCCCCCTAAACCAGAACCCCGCACCATCGCCCGGTTGTTGGGTCGAGCGACCTAACCAAAGCGAGGAGCGGAGGGGAAGCACAAAAACTGAGGAGTACATAAACAAGGATCCACGACAAAAAACAGCGCGCCCGAGAGACAGGGCGAGGGAAGGAAGGGGGGAAAGAGAGAACAACAAGACACATTGGTAAAAGGGGAACTGCTAGCGGGAGTGCCGAAACGGCACCGCTTACTACCGGAAAACAAGGGATCAACCTCTCAAAAGGCAAGGGGACCGCGCATCACAACGCCAAGGGGTGCGACGTGTGAAGGGAAAAAAGGGCATGGCGATGTGATGAGGCTGGCTCAGGGCGGGTTGGAGTGGGGCAATAAGCATGCGGGGGTAGCAACTTTTCAAACGGGCCGTGTTGGCGTGCGTTAGAACAAAAAAGGGCCGTGTAAGTGAGGGAAGGGCTGCATGAGACACGGGCGAGGTGTAGAGGCGGGCAAAGTGGAGGCCAGTTGAAGGGGACTTGGCATAGATAGGGGGGAGTGGCGAGGCGCAGGCCCAACATCCACCGCCTACACGAAGCAAGACAGACTGTGGGTCAATCAACAAGGGAGCCGAACCTGCGAAAAAGAGGTGTGAATGACCATACCAGACACGGAATGAAGGAAAAAAATTAAAATAAAAATAAGAATCACGGAAATAATACGTGAGAGTCGGACGCTAGGAGTAAGCCCGAAAACGCTGACATGGGAGATGGGCGAGGCGACCTGACTAGTGACACAAACGAACCGAAACAGCCAAAAATACGCTGAGGGGACAACCAAAGAGTCTGAACCGTCCCGGAGAGCCGATAAGTAATCCGGTCCCGGATGTCAGGGGCGAGGGCCCCGAGGGACTAAACAACGAACGAGAACCTTTGTTGAGGGGGTACACTTGTGTATGAACAGCCCCCGAGCACCTGCTTTAAACACTGTAAGATGGAAAAACCCCACCGCATCAGGCACCAAATCACAACAAAGCAACCGGCAACAGCCTAGCGTCACGCACCAACCAAACCAATCTCCCTTACATTTGCTGTCATAAAACACACAACATGCCAACAATGTCAATGTCAGAGGATCAGCGAGATAGTTAGGTTCCAAGATGGTCGTACACTTAAGAACTACTCATAAACTGTATGATGATATTTCTAATATAATAAATCTATCTATAATCTCTCCCTTCTATCTACAGTATACCGGGGTACGACAGTATCAACCCCCTAAATTTCACGCTGGTTTATTGCGCCATTTGCTACAATCCTTTAACTTTTCCTTTTTTTTCCATCTCTAATGTACACACAGCACCCCCATCTTGATCGCAAACCAGATGTTGACATTTTTGCAGATTTATTAAAAAAGAAAACTGAAATAATCACATGGTCCTAAGTATTCAGACACATTGCTCAGTATTTAGTAGAAGCACCCTTTTGATTTTAATACAGCCATGAGTCTTTTTGGGAAAGATGCAACAAGTTTTTTTTGGGGATCCTCTGCCATTCCTCCTTGTAGATCCTCTCCAGTCCTGTCAGGTTGGATGGTAGCAGGGATCTCGAGTGGTGGACAAGCCATTTTACTCATGGAATCTCTCCAGAGATGCTCAATTTGGGTTTAAGTCAGGGCTCTGGCTGGGCCATTCAGTCACAGAGTTGTTGTGAAGCCACGCCTTCATTATTTTAGCTGTGTGCTTAAGGTCATTGTCTTGTTGGA
>JADLZN010001311.1:0-49134 GCA_018155175.1 Sinocyclocheilus anophthalmus
TAAAAATCTCTTTGCAAAACAGTATGTGAATATCACCTTTCACAAGTATTTGAAAATACACAATTGAGTACAAGAGGAAAAAAGTGCATTTATTATTGAGGATCTGCAACAGAATGATCCAAACAAGACTTGAGCAGCTCATATAGCCCTCAGAGCCCCAGCAACTAGGTGAGGCAAACAAATATAAACAGGAGAACAGGAAAATTCATCTCCTTCATTTCAAAGCCTTTCATCACTAACATCCACCTCCGAGCAACCCTGATACTTTCGTAACTTATAAAAGCTCAACCGGCTTAAATGAACAAATTATTTTCAAGTTAAAATAAAAAGAACAAAACAACACAGATTTTAATAACACACCTATATAAAGGCAATAAAATTGATGCGATTACCACACGTGTAACACAGCTCCTTTAAAAGAAAAAGAAAAGAAAATACAGTTGTCCGATTGACTTCAAGTCGCATTACACATGGACGCGGTGATGGGGAGAGCTGTTGGCCCCCATCCTGTTTTTTGCCCTGTAAAGATAGGGAGCCAGATTACTGCATGCTGTGAGCTCACAGCTACTGGAACTCCTCCCCATTTTCCGGGAGGGGTGTTGCTAGGGGGTGTGTCCGGCACAGCCCACTCTAAGAGGGGGTGGGACAGGTTAGTCTGAATCAGAGTCAATACTATCTTCTGATGATGAGCTGCTGGAACCGTCCGATTGGTCATCATCATCATCGTCATCGTCATCATCGTCATTCTAAGTCAACATTAGAAAAGAATGAATACCTGTGCTAGTAACAAAGCAGCTTTTCTAGAATGTAACCAAAGCAAAATTAACCTCGTCATCTTCATCATCATCCTCACTATCAGTGCTGCCAGAAGACTCATCATCTTCATCCTCCGAGTCTGACGTATCTGTTTTCTCATCATCTTCATCTGAGTCCGACGTGTCCTGCTGGAAACCAAGAGTCACACATCTCTCAAACTCTCTTTATATGTGCATATCACTATATTTGCACACACACACACCATCAGCAAAATCAATTAGTGAAATTTAAAATGATGTAACACCCTAAGCCACTTCATATAGAGTCCACAGCCTGTGTGGGTGAGTTGCCCAGAGAGAGCGGGCGTTACCTTGGCCCGGTATGCCATGGAACGCTTGCCCCCCCCGGGACCCACCGTCGCGGCTCTGGCACCTACCGCCTTCCCCTTGGTGACTTGGACTTTCGCCCCGGGACCTCGTGCTTTTGTAGTGCTTCGCCGTTTCTGTGAGGGCAGAGAGAGGGCAGGGTGGGGGTGCAAGGACAGAGCGGCACAGGAGAGAAAAAAAAACGTTCAAGCTTAAGCAATGATTAGTAGCCCCACAGTACAGCCTTGTTTTTTTTTTCTTTTTGGGGGGGGTGGGGGTTTTTGGGGTGTTTGGGGGTGGGGGGGGGGGTTTTTTGTTTTAAAAAAAGAACATTATCCATTCAAGTCATGTTAGTTTGAGCCAAGAGATGTGATTCTACACAGGGAGAAAGGAAATAATGAAGCCACGTGTGATGGCATGGATAGAAACAGCTTTTACAAGCAAAGTCAATCAACTAAATTAACCAGGGTGCCTCATCTTGCCATGCAGTGCAGGGGTATCGATATAGAGAAGAGTAAATCACAATCTCAGCGATATATGAATGACTGTAACGCTAATATACAGAGCTTTAAGCGCAAGTTACAGCCGCAAAAATGAGCAATTACTTACCGTAGATGAGAACTCTTTATATACCGCACGCTCCTGAGGGGATAGCGACTAGGAAAACAAGAAAAAAGAGAGGGAAATACGTTACGACAAATCTCCAAACTCATATTGCTCACACAATTTTTTTTAAATAAGGTAATTGAGAGACAAAAGTTTCCATGAAAAAGAAAAGGAAAATCTTTTTAAAATGTGCCAATTTTATAAAAGTGCACTCTTTGTATTCTTGTTGGTTTCATATGGGTTGCAAAAATATTTTTTATCAAAATTTTAATTTTTAAAATGTCATGTAGTGTAACCATCAAGTAAAAATTAATAACATTTTCCCTTGATTACATCTTAGTCCTTCTATTAAAAATAAATAAAGTTTAAGGTAAAAAAAAAACACATATTATGCATATTGTTTTTGCTGATTCATACTACATGACATTTTATACAATCTGAGCAACTAGCTTTGTTTTTCAAAAATGAAGTAGTGAAGCTTTTGTTAAAATAAAAAATAATAATAAAAGCTTAATTTAAAAAAAGGTAACACTTTATTTTAAGGCGTCCTTGTTACACGGCTACATGTGCTTACTATTACAATAACAATAAATGATGGATAATTGCATGCAAGTAACCCTAAGCCAAACCCTAATCCTAACCATATAGCAAGTACATGTAGTTAAGTGTAACCTAAAAAAATTATGCAGGGTCAGAAAGCTCTCTGATTTCATCAAAAATATGTACATTTGTGATCTGAAGTTGAATGAAGGTCTTACAGGTTTAGAAAGACATGAGGGTGAGTAGTCCATGACATAATTTTCATTTTTGGTGACCTATCCCTTTAAGTGATTGCATATATAAAATGTTTTAATGTATTTTTTTAATAAACAGGACAATAAATAAGCACCATATAATAAGCACCCAATAATAAACAAAAAGTGTATTTGATTTGTAGAACTGAAAGATTACCTACCTTTACCCAAGCGTCAAGTTCAGCTTTGTACTCTAGTTGTTGCTCCTCCACCTGTTTTTTATATTTGTCCTTCTGGCTCTGACTAAGCTTGTGCCATCGCTTGCCGATCTCCACCATGCGCTCCTTCAGGCTGAAGTGATTCAGCTCACCGTTAGTTAGCAGTTCCTGAGAGAACATTTGATACCCGCTCCTGAGGTTGGACAGGAGAAGACAAAGTAGCATTGAAACAGACGAAATAGTATTTTTTTAACATGGAAGGGAAGTCTCTCAGAAAGCAACGAGCTAAAAAAGTTAGACTCACACTGGGGGCTTCTTAGGCTCGCCATCGAATTTTGGTTTTCTTTGTCCCTGTCCTGACAGAACTGTCCTCATCTCTAACAGCTCTCTCTGCAGGATGGGAAAAACAAGAAACATGAGCAAAGAGACTTTTTCTATTCAACCTGAACGCAAAGATGAGACAGAAGACAAGTTGACATACTCGTGAAAACAAATGAGCAGGCTGATAAACCAAAAACTACATACGTTTACACTGCAAAAATATATATAAACAGCCTTTACAGCACATCAAGATGTCAGATTCATGAGAATAAGCAAAAATAAGTGACAGAACACTGAAATGAAGACATTTAAACATCACTGCAATGATGGCAAGTCACGCTCATCAAATGTAAGTACAAATTCCACCAAGTTCTGCTAGAAACAGCACAGACTTAGCATATACACATTGAGACACAAGTGCATCCATTGCAGACCCCTCCACCTCTACTCTGGGGAGGAGGAAAGTTCGGGGTGACCAACATTTTGACATTTCTTCAGCACAGGTGAGAAGACAGTGGTCAAAACGTCTGGTCACTGACCACGGTCTGGTACTGAACCTCGTATCGCTTCTGGTCCTCTGCAGCCTTCTTGATCCAAGGAATCTTCTCCTTCTTTTCCATGGCCTTCCAAGCGGCATCCATTGCATTCTGCGCTTTCTTCCGGTCATTCTGTGAAGAGCAACAGTTTAAGGTCATTGTTTCTAGATGATGTTGTTTGTAAAAACAAATCTTTCTTCAGCGTTCTGTGATTCTTTAGGGGTCTCTTTGTATTTTATGAAAAATCATTAATGTTGCTCTTACTCTGTATTTAGCCAGATAGTCTCCTATCACACTCTGCTGCCACATTTCCTCTGGAGTCTTCGGCGTTTCAGGAAGCCGTGTTTTCTTCTTACCGTCTCGCTTCTCTTTCGAAAGCCCATGTACACACTGATCCAGCTCAGGGTCACGACACCGTTCCTACAGCACAACAAGAAGAAAAAAAACTGCTTCTCATTCTGATTCCGACAACATACCACCAGAGCGTAACAGCATGCAAGTACATAAACAAGGGCATCTTGCACATGCCCACCTTCACAGATAGGGATTTGGCCCTTAGGGGGCTGCCTGCACCCGCTAGGTTCATCTTGTTGCCTCCCATCTTCTCCTCTCCCAAAATACGCTCCCTCTCCTCTTCTGGGAGACTCTGCAGAGAGACGGAGATTGAGGAAGTATGAAAATAAGCAGGATCAGAAATTCAACAGTAACTGTTTTAATAAAATGAATTTGTAGTGCTTTGTACTTACCTCAATAAACCTCTGAAGGTCAATCTCATACTGTTTCTTTTTCTGATGAGAAAGATAAACATGTTATTTTTAGTTATAACTAAGCCATGTTGTTGATGTAACAACTGTGTTATTGAGAATTGTAATAATAAAAATTTATAATAATAATCATTATTTTATTATTAACCATGCCTGCTTATTCATTACAAATCAGTTGACATTTGTCATGAACATAACCAATTTCTGTTGTAGCTTTTTTTTTTTTTTTCAACATTGTTAATGAAAAATTCTAATTTTTTTTTAAATCTCTTATTATTATTTATGACTAGCATGTGACACTGAAGACTGGAGTAATGGCTCTGAAATTTTCATCTTTGCCATCAGAGTTATGAATTACCTTTACAACATAGAAAGTCTTTTGATTGTAATAATATACCCAACTTATTTTTCCTGTTTTTTTTTCTCAAATAAAGCAGCTAAATCGCATTTTGGTCATTTTTGACTTGGTGGGCATAAGAGACTTTCAAAAACTTTTCAATAGTAATGTATATATATGCATATATTATACCGGGCCATCAACCACAGAGCTTCCTACAAATCAGGGTTGGCCATTACTGGTCAACCACAGAAACTTTTCCAGATTACAATTATTTAGCATAAAATTTTAATATTTTCTTTTTTGGTTAAAACAAATCAAGAGTGGACTGTTCTGTCACACCTGTTCGCATCGTTTCTGGAACATATCCTTCTCTTTCTGGGTCATCATCTTCCATTGCTTACTGCACAGCACCATTCGCTCCGTACTTGGCACGTCCTTCATGTTTACCATTAGTTCAGCACAGTACATAGAATAGCCATTTCTGCACAACATAACAATAAAAACATACATGAAATCAATACATACATATAATGAATTGAACATATCACAAACACTGCAAACATATAGACAAGAACCATTAGTGGATTTCAAAATGGTCACCAACATTCTATTTCTATTATAAGAGCAGTATATCTTGGTATGAGCAAGACTTTGCTAAGATAAGACTGCATAAGGCATGCAAAACAACTAAATTAAGGTATTTCTGAGAAAACCAAATTCTTCTTAGTGGTTTGAAACATACGGTGGTGGTTTGGTTGGCCGGCCATCAAACTTGTCCTTGAGCTGCCGTTCAGCCTTGGTCAGGACAGATTTGACATGTTCCTCTGAGTTTGCATCTGGATGAGCTTCAAAATACACTCTCATGCTGTCCTGTATGAGAAAGCAATATTTCACAATGTCCTTTATCCCTCTAATCAACAAAGACTTCATAACTCTTGCTACTGTGAAAACACAAAGTCATACCTCATAGAGTTTCTGCAGCTCTAGAGCTTTGCTGATCCATTTTAGCCTCTTTTTGTCTAATAATTGGGACCACTGTTTACGTAATGCTTCCTTCAGCTCCTTCTGGCTTACCTACAAACATCAGACATGGAAAAGTGAGTGTAGGTCTTTCCATAACCAGTTAAATCTAATGAGATGCTCTCAAAAATAAGGGAAAAAAAGCATTTAAATTGATTTCTATGACAACACACTAAGACTACCTCTGGGTGAACTTTCATGTAAGTCTTCTTTTCATGGTTGTACCATAGCTGCTGTGGGGTTTTGGGCTTCTCTGGGAGGTCTGACTTCTTTCTCTCCTCAATTAAATCTGGGTGGTCTTCCCTAAAAACAACAGAATCCTCTCACTGAATCACCAATACAAAACTGACATATATGTGTTAGGTATTTTTGCGCAGAGGAAGGTGGACACTAACTTGAATCTTGCCATGTTCTTTTCAAAAGCCGCTTTCTCTCTCTGGAACTCTTGAATGTACTTGAGCTGACAAAAGTAATAGTGCAAATTTACAAGCAAAACAGATGACCTTCAAAAGTAATATTTGCAAGCACTTAAGAGAAACATAACTCAAAACTATGGAAAGAATGAAATTCTACTAATGCCAGCACTTTACATATAGTAGGACATGTATTTTTCTTTTTTAAATGAACATCAAGAATTTAAGTTAAAATTCACTGAAATGTATAAGAGAAAGTATATATCTTAGGTTACAATTCCTAGTACAATATTTACCATTGGTAATCATCGTTTTGCCATTTAAATTGTCCTGTTGTGGGACAAATGCCCTACGGAAGTACCATTAAAGATGTAATAGTGTTATTTTAGTATCATTGATTTACTATTATAGATTTTGTTAATATTTTTAATTATATTTTAATTTTAAGATTTTAATCAATTTGATATGCACTTTTGTCATTTTATTAAATTTTTTAAATTCTACATAGCTTTACTTCAATTTTTCTGTTTCAGTTTTAGTCATTTTAGTATTTCGACTTATTTAGTTTCCAATGCACCATTTCTCATTTAAAGGCACAATATGTAAGATTTTTTTATTTAAATATCCAAAAACCACTAGAACAGTGTTATATATTTTGGTGACTTGTGTACTTACATTATCCCAAATGTTTCGAGGAATGTTTAAATCCAGAGTAATAAGCAATTTTAACTAGTGACACGACCGGTCCATTGTGTCGCCTGCCAATGACGTCATAACCCCTCGATTTCCAAAACATATGAAAACACCAAAGATGCGTTAGGCCCCGATCACACCGAACACGTTTTTTAGGTCTGAAAACACGAGGCACACTGCCCTTTTTTTGGTGACTTTAAAATAAAGTTTTTGTGTTCCCGTGACTCATGTAGAGCATTGCGTTATCACGCAAAAGGTCAGGGTTAATTCCCAGGGAACCACATACTGGTAAAAATGATCCACCTTTTTCTTGTCGTAAAAATGGCCAGTTATAAATTCTTTGGGTCTGACTTCCGGTCTCATCTGCGTCCACTCTGTCCAACTATTTTTAGCGGAACAAAACCTTTCTTTGCTGCTTGATATTGCAAGTTGGTGTGTCTTATCATTTATTTTAATGTATTATCTAATTATGAAACACTGTTTGGAGTGCTCAAATGTTTTACGGGGGTTTACTGCACGTTTTTTATTCTCCTCTTATTTACCTATATCTGCTAATGACCGGAAGTCTCCCCCATAGGCTACTTCCTCGTTTGAAAAAAAGCGGATAGCTGAATGCATTGTAGTCGCTTTGAATAAAATCGTATCTAAATCATAAATTTCTTACTTATTAATTATGAAATTATTAATTATTATAAAAAAAGAGCAGTGCGCTTTTTTATGTTGCTAGGCAACCACCAAATCAGCTGTCCTGTCAGTCTAATCAAAGGATTACAGCGCAAGCGCTCTAAAATCTTTGCTGTTAAGTAAACTGTCATATTAACAGTAATCCTAAAAAATAGTGCTCCGGGTAACCCGCGACAGACACCAAAAGTTTCTCCTCCATCATAGCAGTCTCCGGACTTTCTAATAGTGTTGGGTCGTTCTTGAACGAGTCGTCTCGGGGAGTGATTCGTTCAGTCGCGCATTGCGCAACATCTTATAGGTTTTGTACAGGAATTAGTCAAGTAGTTCACCTGTTCTGAGTCTTCGGGTTTTTCGAGTCATTCGTTCATCACGTGACAGCCCCATAAGCTTAACCAATGCAGTCTGAGCCGGAAAGAGAATTGATTAGTTCATCTCTCGAGTCTTCGGGTTTGAGTCGTTCGTTCATCACGTGACAGCCCCATAAACCCAAACCCGAAGACTTGTCAGATAAGAGGTGAGGTGAGCTAATCATAGACCCAGGTAAACAATGAATTAATCCTTTCTGTTTCTTATAGCATTATTTTTTTGTTTTGTTTGTAGTGTGATCAACGTTTGCTTAAGTAGTAGACATATTAGGGAAGTAACACGTAACATTTTAATTATATTTTGCTAAAATGAACGAAATGAAAAAAAGATTTGTTCATTTTGCTGAACGAGACTCAAAGGCAACGGTAAACTTTCGTCATCACAACGGAAGGCCCGCCTCTCCATTCATTCGATTGGACAATGGAAAACCCGCGAATGACGTCGGGCGCTTTTTCTGTTCAGGGTTGCTTTTTTTCAACTTCAGGCACTCAGATTAGAGGTTTTCTCGGGTCCTAAAATCTGTACCCGACCCGAATTGACCCGAATCACTTCTTGCCCGAACCCGACGTGCATAAATAATTTTTTCAAAAAGAAAAACCCGACCCGAGACAGACCTGATGAAATTAGACCCGAGTCCGACCCGACCCGATTGCATTTATTTTCGAACCCGACTGGACCCGAACATAAACGGCATTGACGTGTAGCCATGCAGCCAGTCAGGAAAATCCCGGCGTCCTGCTGACTGACCTGGCCGCTTCTCAATTACTTTAATTTATTTAACATGTATTTAATTTGGTTATTACTTTATATTATTGCCTGCCTGATGGATACAAGTTATTTCTGAGTTCGGCTTTCAGTTGTGACCAGTGGATTTGTAAAATAAACATCATAGTTTGAAAAAAATTTAATCGATAGCTTTTCACAGCTAATCTAAAGCATAACTCATGATCATAACATAATTCATGGCTTCGCTAGTGTTGTCTGCAACCTGATCTCCGGCGAAAGGCTTCTGCACACAAAAAAGAAAAGCCCTACATGAATACGCAACGTAATGAAGCGAGTGAATTTTCCTGATGGATCTCATATCTATAAGATGGATTTCTGCTGGCGAGGTTACAAACGTATGCTCCTTTTATATGTGCGTTCCTCACTTAACGCGAATGTGCAAGTATACACAATCGGGATAGTTTAAAACAATTCGGGTCTTATCGGGTCCATTTGAAAAAAAAAGCACATTTGTTTTAAATTACCCAAGACCCGAGGCCGCTAATACCGAACCTGACCCTTGTCCGAGGCACTCATAGAAGTTTTGGACCCAAACCCGCTCGGGTCGGTGGTAGTGTTATATGCATTTATGATGATTGCATATGACTCCACTAGAAGGCTCTGGCGTGTTGTGGTTGACTGTGGTGTGTGGGGGGGGGGGGGACCGTGAAGTGGACCCGTGAAGACCTATAGCTCAGAGCGCTCTTGCGTAAACGCGAGGCGCCCAGGGTGCATAAACAGCACGCAAAACGCTCACTGCCAATAGAAAACAATTTTAAAAAGGCGCCTCTCACTGCAAAAAACGCGTTCTGTGTGATCGGGGCCTAAATATGTTGTGCGTTTTAATAGACCGGTGACGACTGCATGAGTAGCATTATAACAGAACTTTCAATGTATCTAGTATGATAAAACAGCTACTTTTTTCCCACATACGCATGACCGGAAGGAGCGCAATAACCTATACGCCAAGGCGATTATACTGTGTTTCTATGTGTAAATCTTACATTTGTGACAAAACTGGATCCTTAATAATATCGCCCTGGGTGAAAAAAGACAGTTTGAAAGATTTTGTTGGGAGATAATTGATATGACGAATGTATTTTAAGAGCCACTGCTGCAGATTAGGTTGCGAGATGACAGAGTGAGTTTTTCACTTGGCATATGATAACAAGGACAAAAACGATTAACATCTGGACCATACTGATAGTTCAAAATAATGCTGCAGAGGAATGAATAATTTAAATGATCTGATGATACCCCCCTTTGCAATTTTATAACCAAGCTGCAATCTGAACCTGAAAGTACTGATCAGAGACTTTCCACATTTTTCGATCTGATCTACAGTAACCTGCACATTTTTAGCATCGGGGGGGGGGGGGGGGGGCAGATTAAAACATTTCCATCCACACCCCCACGCCAGTGGGATAAAAGCCACGATCACATTTACTCTGCTTTGATTCACATAACCTTCTGTGTCAGAAGTGGGCCTTACTATCGCCTACCTGAAAGTCTCCAGGCTTGTGATAATGAAGATAAAGTAAAGACTTTCAGTAGAAGTGTTTTGTAATTACACACAGGAGACCAGGGGTTTGCTTCAATCATAGCTCTGAGTTCATCTTTACCAATTCTGTCGTAAAAGTTGTGCTTCTACAACAAATTTACTGTAGCCATATGCTCCTTCTAATTATATTTAACAACATCGCTGAAGTTTTCATGACATGTTAAATGCTTTCAGTCACTTTATGAGCTTATCTTCAAGACAATGAAGCATGGGATGATACTAAAGTTTTTATTGATGTTTAATCTCACGGATTTATAGGCTCTAAATGAACCTTCACATAGGAAGAGTTGTGAAGTCCACTGGAAACAATATCAAGGCAATAAATGTTTGACAACTTAAGGTCTATAATAGCTTTCCACACTAAAGCACACATGCTTTAAACTACTTTTTAAGGAGTTTTAATGACTTTGAAAATTGTAACTCAATACGGTTGAAATTACTGCCTATTCATAATGGGATACAGGAACATTATGGTGGTCATACTGTGCTTACCTGATACCAGTGCATGTACTGAGGCTGACATCAGAGTGTGTGTATCCTTGGACTTCACCATGGTAATAGCAATTCATCTGTGTGAAGAAAAGGAAAAATATTTTCAAGTTTAAAACATAAGTATTTAAATTCCAAATTTTTAAATTGTACTCTTTATATGTTGGTTTCTTATGGTTTTGGAAAACTTTTACCATTTGCATGAAAAGTTACTTTTCCCAGTAAAAATATGTTTTTAGAAATATTATAAATGATTAATTAATAAATATTGTTATTTTTTGGAGAGCCACACCATATGACAGTTTACAACTTGAACTGACCGTGTCCTGTCATAAAAAGGTCAAATGATCAGATATTTTAAGAGACTTATTGATCTTGACACAGTCATGAGGGTCTGTGGTGGTCCTCTCTATAATCATTTCCTGTTTTATGCTATTTGCTCTTATGTATCTTTCTGCATGTTGGCCAATGCATGACTATGATATGTTGGACTAACATTTTTCAAATATTAATAAGCAGTGAAGCAGTTTAAAAATAAAATAAGTAATAAAAGATTATGCCAAACCACTTAATAAGGTTTTCTTTTCTAGATTTTTTAATGATGTTTTAGCACTACAGTATTAGAACAGATAACTTGACATTTTTTACTTGCAAAAAATGAATGAATGAATAAAATAAAAAAATAAAATGATTTTTAATACAGAAAATGTGTTCAACATAAAAGTCATTGTATGTTTGAATTGCATTTTTTATGTATTTTTGAATAAATGAATCCAGACAAATAAAACATTATGTCACTGACACAACAGCCAGATGTTCAACAAGAAAACTTTGGCCAAGAATTTTGGCCAACAGATCAAGTTAAAGTGGGGGTTATTTCCGAAATCAATTAACCATAAAATTGGATCATTTACTAACTGAGATCCTGTTCAGGTGCAAGATAATGTCAGATAATGTTGGTATTAAGGGATCATGTAGCATAGTGCCACGTAGCAAAAGTCATCTTTAAGCAGCTGCTTGTCCATGAAAACCACACTTTGAGGTGCCAGTAAGAGTAGTGTCTGGCTGCTGGTCTATTTTACAAGGAAACTATTCTCCCCTGTTATGGCTGGCACAAACCCCCAAAGACCTTTCATGTGGAAATACAGGCTGGACATCTAATTGCCATCAATCACACGAATGTTCACACACACGCACACGCACACACACACACAAACACACACAACACACACACACACACACACACCACACACACATCACACACACACACACCACACACAAACAGACAGGCAGACAAAAACGTTCAAAACACACCACTCTGTCAAAAGCAATCAACGCTTGATGGCAAAAATCCTTCACATCAAAACTCATTTTTGTGGCTACCATTTCCACATCTTTAAGTTTTAACAGACCAAAAATAGCAAAGAATGTACCAGAAACAGCCATAGATGTAGGATAACTAGAGCTAAAAATGATGTCTGCACTTGCTAATGGCCCTGTTAAATAATACACTAGGCCACCAAAGTGAAGTCTCAGACTTATATTAGTAAAAGCAGGCCATTTTTCTTTCATAATGTCCTGATTTTAAGGATCAGCATAAAAAAAAACTAGGCTGCTTTTTCTGTGTCTGCCTTGGATGACAGTTCACACATGTATCTGCTGAGAAATTAGCTTTTTGGACTGTTTTAATGGGAAAAAAATGTTGAAGGATAAAATCAATATAATATTCGAAAACCAGTTCTTAGAAATAAACCATAAATCATTTTTATAATCTAACTGCCACCTTTTGATTCAAAGAATTTATTCTAAAGCAATTTCTCATTGTTATTCAATTTTTTCTACAATCCTTATCAGTTCTATTTTTTCGCATATGATTTTCCATTTTAAAACTATTTTAAGTCTGTTTTTTACATGGTCCAAATTAGATTGTCAATCAAATAACTGTTTTATCATCACTCACACCAAAGCCTTGTCAAGCTGTTTTACCTATTTTTGATTAATTAATCTTATACAATGGCTAAATTTTTTTAGACCTTTTCAGCTTTGAATACAAAAGATGTTCATGGATATTTGGACAGGCTTAAATTATTATAAATAAGAGCTAAATATGCTCAGCAGGAATAATATTGTCAAGCCTACACATGTGTGATTGGGAATGGGGGGGATGGCAACATGTTGTCAAAGCTGTTAGTTGCAGTTCTTAGCACTAGTCTAATTATAAAATTACAAAAGACCCAGCAGACAATTCAAATAAGACCTGACAATAATGTCAACATGCTGTCCTTGTGTCAACATCACATCACAGCAAAGATTAATCAGCTCTGGGAAGAAGGCCAGTGCTAGTGCACTAGCCAGCGCAGTTTAACTTTTGAAGATTTTTAAGCATTATATTTGACAACAATATAGGAATGGTTCACTCAAAATGAAAATTCACTGTTTCATCCACATGTCCTTCATAAACCTATATAAATTCTTTCTTCCTTGGAAGAAAAATGAGTTTATAGCTGAATGTCCAAGCTGACATTCAATACAATGAATTATCAAAGGTTAAGCAAAAATTACTTCAATTTCAGCCTATTCCTCTCGTAAAGCTATTGTAATATTCCTAAATTCTTAAAATATACAGTGTTCGAGTGTTTTGTACCACTAGCGGGATGTTTTTTTTGTTGTTGGTTTACTGTCTATGAGGGTTTTGACAGCCTTTACTCCCTGACCACTTTTAGTGTATAGAAAAGGGCAGCTTGGACTTTTGAATAAGCATCTCCTTTTTTGCTCCACAGAACAAAGAAAGTCATACAAGTATGGAAGAGTGAGTAAATGATGACAAAATGTTCCTTTCTGGTTGAACCCAGAAAATTAGATGCAGATGTATTACAAGTTGGTCTGATTTCCTCTTACAGTATTTGAAATGGACCAACAATTAATATCCAGTTCATTACCTCACTGGAATGTGTGTATATCAAAAGACAAATGTATGTGAGACTGTTTAACATACCTTAGAGTTGTGAGTGCTCTTAACAGTTTGTCCATCTTCCCTGTAATGTGTCTCAGTGTAATGGCTGGCAAAGAGGCCGCTAGAAGAAAACACACACACACACACACAACACAACACACCAACACACACACAAATCTATTTAGCATTGCATCAGCATCTTCTCCGACCCATAAAAAAAATCAAAATTTTTAAAGGAGAATATTTATAAGTTTATGGCTTAATAGTCAGTAAAATTAATTTCTAAAACACAATATCAAAAAGCTATTTTAAACACACTTAGAGCACTGTTACATTTCACTACCAAAAGCTCACCAAATTTATCTTGTTTATCATCCCAAATTTACAGAACAGATTATGGAAGTGTGTCAGACAGTAGAAAGTAAACTAGCTTTTCAAAAATGCTCATAAATAGGAAAAGTAGGGCATCATATGTGTTGTGATCATAGGAAATTATCAACCGGTCAACCAGATCAAATGATGACCCACCTAAACATATGGGCATAAATGCAATGGGATCCAAAAGTCCACTAAAGAAAATGCTTCTAATTAGCATTTTTCTCAGTTTAATACACTTTTTCCAAAAATGTAATTCACTATTTTCCAAAATCCTAAAGCTCTCTGTTTATTTCCAGGTTTAAATATTATTTTGAATTCCACTGTACATGAAAACACTTTTCCAGTTGGAATGCTGGTTGAGTATATGTGCATGTGTGAACAAAATAGCTCACAGAAACGCTTGCAAGCATTGAGTGTGTGCTGGTATGTCAGAGTGATATGTGACATGATGAAATCCAAATGTAATCACCTGAACAACATAAGCAGATCCTCTTAAAAGGCTAGTATTTATGTGTGTGTGTGTGTGTGTGGTGCGTGCGATTTTTGTGATTTATGAGGATCACAAAAATTAGTTATAATGGACATGGGTTTGACATAGGTATTACACGAGAAGGTGCCCCATATTTCAAAAGGCTTATACAATCATTCAGAAGAGTTTTTTTCGAAAATCAAAAAATGTAGAACGTTTCCTGTAAGGGGTAGGGTTGGTGTAGTAGGGCAATAGAAAATACGGTTTGTAAGACAGAAATATTACTTATTGGACCAAAAGACAGTATGCCGAATCCCGTGGATTACAATTTGCAACTAGACGGCATGTACGGTTACTTCCTCTACATTCCCCCCCCCACCCCCCCCAAAACTATGGTGTGTGTTATACTAGATAGCAAATTGTCTTTTTAAAATCATATTTCCCATGTTACAAAAAAACTGCATTCTTCCATCTTAGAAACATTGCCAAGTTACGAAACATGATACCGGTTTCTGATGCAGAAAAGCTAATTCACGCATTCATGACCTCTAGACTGGACTAAAGTAATGCACTGCTAGGTGGTTGTCCGGCATCTTCAATAAACAAACTACAGGTAATCCAAAATGCAGCGGCTAGATTCCTTACCAGGTCAAAAAATATGATCATATTACCCCAATCATCATATCTACACTGGTTACCTATTAAGTCAGGGAGAAGGGAAAAAAAAGAGGAGTAATTCGAAGAAGAAGGACAAGGTAATGGTGGGGAGCGAAGGATAGAACAGCCTCGAAAGACCGATCCGATGAGAACACGAGCAACCCAACGCTCGATACAGCAACAGCAGAAAGACCACCATGAATCCCCCTCTCCCTTGGGAGAAAAATGAGGGAAGTTTGGTGAGAGAAGTACCTAGTTTTTTTTTTTTTGGGTGCTACTGTCCTCCCTCCCCCCCCCTTCCGTCTTCCCCGCCAGACTCTCTCTCCCTTTTTCTTTTCTACCTGTCTCTCCTCTCCCTTCCCGAGTTTTTCTTCCTAAGTCCACGTAAAGGAGCTGAGAAAAGTGGTATGTCTAGGAGCGTTTTTAGCAATTTGGGCTCCCAAAAATACGGGATGACGAAATAGACCTTATCGATCAAATGGTCGGGGTTCCTAGACACACATTCTAATCGCTGGCGTTTAAATCTAGATTTTCGGTACCACAGGGAAACCATCTCCCCTGGCCATAGCATTCAAATAACTTGCATCTCGCATTAATCTGTCTACTGCAGCTTTATTATTGACAGCCCAATGCACATTAGATTCTTTTAGTTTGGAGTGCCTTGTAAACAAATACCCATTATGTTGCTTGTCACTTGGACAGCAGCTAGGCTAATAGGGTTTCTATTTGGTGGAGATGTTGTTTTGCAACGCGTGATTTGTAACTAGGTGTACACAAGCTTTCAGTATGGAATTCCCCCAAGAGAACACACCCTCCCGACAGGTATTTTTTTTTTTTTGAGAGGATTTGCCAACCCCCAACTCATGAGGAACGCAGATTGATGCAACACTGAAACAACATACAGAAACTACACACATTTTGCTGATAAGTTTGAGGTCGATATCAAGGATAATAATCTGCTGTCAATAGTGTTCCAGCGTCTGTTTTTATTATGTAAGTAAAATGATTGGGCCGTACGGGCTGGTTTGTCGGTGATCACAGAGGAGAACTGGACACCCGACAGTCTGAGCCGGGTTTTCTCCCCCTAATAGGGTTTTTATCCATTCTGTCACCGATGGAGTTTTGGTTCCTTGGCACCGATGTTTGCCTATGGAGTGCTTAGTTTGGGGACACGTAATTTTCCTAGAGCTTACGTTGATCCTGGATTGCAAAAGAGTACTCATTTTAAAACTGGGACTGCATTGGATCTGTGACATTACTGAACGTCAATGACACCACCATGAAACTGCTCTCTTTAACTGAATAACATTAGTGGTTACTTATTGTCAGTTTGAATTATTGACACACTATCTATTTGTCCTATTGTTGATTAACGCGTTGTTGCTAGTTGGCGTGGAAACACTCCTGTATTGTTAAAAGCACTATAATAAATAAAGTGACTTATATTGACTTGACTTTGTACAGCATGAAAACCATTACGCCTATGGAATGGCCACACAAAACAATCCCCACAATTCACAAAAACAAACCTGTGTGTGTGTGTGTGTGTGCGCGCGCAGCAGGTCTTCATATTCTGAATCCTGTTAGAGTTGTTTGTTATAAAACTTAATGGAAGCAAAATTAATCAGCTATTCTATTTAAATATGAAAAGAAACACACTCTAGAGACAGGAGCAGAGCAAAAATCACAACATGGAATGGAATTTTTAAGTGCAGTTGCGTCATGTTGCAATCAATTCTCTTTCGAATGCTTGTATGTCAGAAATAGAGCGGGGGCCTGTACCATGAGGCCGGATTAACTGGCTAGCCAGGTAAGTTTCAGTTTAGTTTGCACCAATCCTGGGTTTTAGGTTCCATGAAAGTGGCTTGGCTTTTAGCGGTGTTCATTGCCATAGTAACTTAAACTCCACAGCTAACCTGCTCCATGGGGACAGGTTATATTTTGGGTAAGAGATCTCAAACTGAAATTGAACCAATCAGATGTGAGGAAAGTGACACATGTCTGACGCAAATATGTCACTCCCCCAGTTTCTCTTCCTCCAAATGAAAGGTCACTATATAGTAAAAAAAAATAATAAAAAAGATTAACAACAAAATTGTCTGGCTTTAATGATAATTACTTAGGATTATTTTATAAGTGGATCCAACAGTAATGCCTCAGCACATAAGTGTGATATAAGTGTGACCGTTTGATATAAACTGAGTATTTATACGTTTTTAAACCAAATGACCCATGTTGTTTTCAAAGTACGTCACAGCAGCGTCCATCTGTTATTTTAATAAGCGAAACTGTTAGCCAATCATAGCAGTGGGTGCTACTTGAGTCTTGAATGCACCCCGCCTATAAAAACAGACTGTTCTGCAGAGAGGTTCAAATAGAAAATAACCTATTGTGATGGTTTTTAAAAAAAAATGTAAAATCACACTAACATTATAAGTGAACCTCAGGGAGCATTATAAATTAATTAAAAAATGCAGTTCATGACCCCATTAAAAAAATATTCTTTGTAGCCCAGTTTATTTTAAGCTCAAATTAAGTGTTTTGTACGTTTTAAAAATCAAGTTAATAACAATAACAACTAAAAAAAATAATAGGGTACTGTTTTCAAAAAGTACTGTGTGAAGAAATACTCTGTTACAGAAGCATATTAGTATTATTAAACACACACACCTTGACAGACCTCAAACTCCTCATATTTCTTCTTGGGGTTTATGCATGCCATAATTATACCCTTGTATACATACACATTCATCAAAACATCAGGATATGAAAACAGATCCATTGTTTGTATTCTCCAGGCAAAACTTAATTTCGAATTCGCCTCATGAACCTGCTTGGTTTAGACCTTGGGCTAACGTATTAGTAAAACACACCAGTTCAGCACCCTCAAGTATGGGGGCTGCTGCCTCCGTGGTCGCTGTGAGAGCAGTTGTTTTTGGTTTAATGTCATTAGGCCATCCTTCAGTAATGACAGCACTCCAGTCCAATCTTGGATTTGATCCACATGCCAGTGGAGGAACGGTTCGCTGTTTTGGAAGGAACTTCAAAGCCTCTAGTCGAAAGGCTTTGATGTTCTTGGGGATGAACTGGTGTGACAGCCATCCGAATCCGAATCCCAAACGTGGCGTGATTCCCTCAGTGCCACAAAGCGATGAGCAAGGGAATGTGGGAGTTTGTCCACAGGGAAGCGTGAATCATAAAAGAAACGCTAAATGTGGTGTAATATGCCAATTAGGGTGGTTAGAAAAGGAAAAAGTCCAATGAGGCTGGAGTATGAAACAAGACTCGAGCAGTCTACACCTTGTCTGCAAGTTGTAGGCCTTGTAAAAGGCAACTGAAAGCTCAAGACTGTACATGAAAAGAGATGTACATGCAAAACCCCACGTGGAAACCCTACACGTTAATTGGGAGATTAAGTTTACAATAAAAAATAAAATCACAATTATGTAAAAAAAACAAGATCACTTTGTGAGATCACACTGTGAGATATAAAGTCACACTGCAAGTCGCAACTATGAGATAAACAATGTTGTGTAATTGCTATATATAAGTCAGTTTTTAAAAAGACAGTCACATTATGAGGTATAAAGTCACTGCAAGATATAAAGTCGCAATTTGTGAGAAATTGTACAACTGCAACTGCAACATATAAAGTAATTTTTAGAGATAGTAACATTGTAAGATAAAGGTGCAATTGCTAGATGCAAAGTTGCAATTACAAAAAAGTTGTAATTGTGATATTTAAAGTCAATTTTAGAGATATAGTCACAATCTGAGATATAAAGGCACACTGCAAAATATAAAGATCTAAAGTCATAATTGTAAGATAAAAAGTCGCAAATATGAAAAACAAAGCTGCAATTGCAATATATAAAGTTTTTTTTTGAGATATTGTACATTGCACAATATAATTATATACTGTAAGTTAAGGAAAAGTTGGAATTGCGATATAGAAGTCACATTGCAAGATATTGTATAAAGTCACAATTGTGATATACTTGATATAGTAAGTTGCAATTAAGAAAAATAAAGTTGCAATTGCAATAAAGTTGTTTTGTGAGATATTAAGTCAATATATAAAGTCACAATGAGGCATAAACAGGTTCCATAATAACTCCATGCGCCACACTTCCCTGTCTGTTTTGCCTGAAGACATTCATGTCATAATGTATTTAGAGAGTAGTGAGTTAATAAGG
This sequence comes from Sinocyclocheilus anophthalmus, assembly GCA_018155175.1. Classification (NCBI taxonomy): domain Eukaryota; kingdom Metazoa; phylum Chordata; class Actinopteri; order Cypriniformes; family Cyprinidae; genus Sinocyclocheilus; species Sinocyclocheilus anophthalmus. The sequence goes on from JADLZN010001311.1 coordinate 19,285, forward strand.
AATTTAAAAACATACTTGGATAGACCCCTGCCGATAACCTTTACTGCTGCTATTTTAATATTTCATGTTGTGGAAAATTTTCTATGTTAAAGTAGGTAATGGCTGTCGTCCAAGAATAACTGTCTACACAGTTACCTCAGTAAGCTCAGGCACAGTGACCCACAAAAGGGTGTTTGATAGAGGGCAATATGAACTTTCTCACAGACAGCATCGTAAGCACTTCAGTACTTATAAAGACATCCTCTAACAAACCTGCAGAGAAGTGCAACTTGTCTAATGATCATCTAAAAAGGCCAGAGAGCATTGTGTGTGTGTGTGAAGTATAGATCTTGACTCAGTGTCTTGAGAACATTGAGCTTCTCTAATCCTCTACTCAACCTCCTTGAAATCCCAGCCCAGAACTTACAGAGGATGGGTGAAGAGGTGAAACATGCTCAGAGGAAACAAGCAGTGAATAAAAAAAGACTTGCTTGCTCCACTAAGTTAAATGATTTTGTAGCATATACACACAAACAGTGTTGGGGGTAACGCATTACAAGTAACGCGAGTTACGTAATCAGATTACTTTTTTTAAGTAACTAGTAAAGTAACGCATTACTTTTTCATTTACAAGAGAATATCTGAGTTACTTTTTTTCAATTTATTGATTGACAGCTCTCCTGTTGAGAGAAATCAGAAGATGTTCCTGTAGTTCTAAAATAATTATGAATATGCATTAATTCATCTCAATCACAAAAAAACAACAACACAGATTCAATATTCCTCAAAATGAATAAAAATAATGCTACTCAGAATATGATGCAAACCTGCAATAATTAAATGTTAAACAACACAAATATCCTTTATGTATTTAATCCCATTCTATTAACAATGTCTTTGCTTCTGACCTTCGATGATCCAGTTCAACCGTACTAATAAGCAAAAATTACTTTTTTTATTGCTGAAGTGTGTTGAAATTTCTTCTTCTGCATTCTACTGTACGGACGTAAATTTACTTTCCCTTCAGCCTGAGGCTTATTCATTTCACTTTTGGTGTGAAAAAGCTTTTATATTTGCCAAAAATAAAACATTTTTACTTTAAAAACAAACAAGCAAGCCCTGCCAAGATTTAAAAAGTAACGCAAAAGTAACGCAACGCATTACTTTCCATAAAAAGTAACTAAGTAACGTAATTAGTTACTTTTTTATGGAGTAACGCAATATTGTAATGCATTACTTTTAAAAGTAACTTTCCCCAACACTGCACACAAATATATAAGAAATTAATTTGGTATTATTCACTAATGAATTAATCTGAGTAAACTTTTACAATTTTAAAAGATTTCTATTTCAATATAAATGCTGTTCTTCTGAAACTTTCTATTGAACAAAGAATCCTGAAAGAAAAAAGAGATAACACAACTGTTTTCAACATTGATAAATTAAGAAATGTTTCTTGATCAGCAAATCAGCATATTAGAGTGATTCTGAAGGATCATGTGACACTGAAGATGACCGAAATTCAGCTAAGAATCAGCTTCACCATCAAGGAATAAATGAAATGTTTAATATAGTAGACAAAATAACAGTTATTTTAAATTTGTAATAATATTACACCTATATACTGGTTTAACAATGGGTTAATGCATATTAATGCAGACTTTATTATAAATAGTACATAAATTAATTATATAATATATACACTATATAAATCACATTCTGCCACAGATCTATAATGGGTGTAATTAGTACTGACCAGCTCTTGCATACACAGCATGTTTATTTATTTCCTTAGTGTTTAGAAATCAAACACTCATTAAAAGACCACCTCAGGTAGCTTTATTTTAGAAGCTAATTCATTCTAAGTAAAGTAAATAAATGAAGTAATATGTAATATAAAATGCCTCTATCTATAATTAGTCTGTATATATATATGCACTCTACAGACAATGGTGCCCATTATGACTGAAATCTGTAACCATCGATCCCTGAAATTTCACAGCCTGCTGACTTCCATTATATGTAGATAACAATCTAATTACAGGTTTGTTCGCAGATTCCGGTTAATAGTGATAAATGCATATGTTCATTAGACACTGCAGAGAAAAAAGATTAAACTGCACTCTTTCTTTTCTTTCAGTTTTCCAGGTTACAGTGACCTTTGACAGAAAAAAGACCACAGGCTTTGTTTGTGATGGCAGAACAATGACAAAATGATGGATGTAAAATATGGGGCCTAAAGCAAAAAAACTGTAATACATAATACATTATTTACTGTGATACATAATAGTTGTGCCATATTTTGTCATAATTTGTGTCAAGTAAATACCACAGTACAGAGATGATACCAGATGGTGGTACTGTTACTTGCTTTGATATATACCATATTATGAATGCCATGATATTGCCATGGTACATTCCCATGGTACAAAAATATGCAGTATTATCATGGCACATATTGGAAAAGACATTTACATTTTGTCCAAAAATCATTGCATTGCCACCATTGGTGCCATCTCCAAATAACCATAATACAATTTTTAGTACTTTTAAGTTACTGAAGCTCAGACTAGAGATCAGCGAGACCTGGCACAACAGAATGCAGTGCGGGACAACACTTGATGGGTGAGTGTGGGCAGGCAGACACTCGTTGTGCGGGATGCGGGAGAATAAAAGGATTTGTGGGACTCCCGTAAAATAGAAATATCTAAACATAAAACATCTAATAACAAATAAATTGTTATTCATCTATTGCACAAAAGCAACAACAACAACTAATATAAAATAAAAATTATTAACAGGTGCAAGCATAAGTGCAGTTTCTACTTATCACACCTGTTTGCAGCGTTGAGCAATGCAACCAATCACAGACATATCTATTGATTTCTGGAATGCAATGGCCAATCAGAGGTGTTTAAGTTAGAATCCACTCACTGCTCACAAGTTCTTGTGCTGTGCTGAAATTTGTGTGCTCACGAATCCTCTCATTATAACACATGTGTTAGTGTAGACATTATGAAAGATTCATTGTGCATATATTCCTTGTGTTTTAACAGAGCTTTGTAAGATTGTGTTGAACTGAGATGTCAGCATTTTAGTGGTTTTTGGATTTTAGCGATCCAAACCATGCACACAGCAGCCCATGAATGTTGCGGGTGGGAGCAGGACAAGGTAACATATATTTCTGTGGGAGTGGGCGGGTGCGGGACACAATCCTGCGGGAACGGGACTGAAAAAATTGACTTCCTACTTTTCACTTTTTTTCATATCCTTATATTCTATTAGTCTGTTAATTGACTTCATATCTGACTAATACGGTTTTAACAGTCAGGGGGAAAAATGAGCTCTGAAACGTTTAAGCGGAAGCGTGACGTCTCACTGGAGGAGAGAGACAGTGCAAGAGGTCTTGAACATTATTTGGCCCCTTTAATTAGACAGTTCATTGCTCTGCTGGAAATTAAAAGTGCCCATTACTGCGCTTTCTGTCACTAGCAGGCTCTAAAAGGGACACACAAGTGACAACTGCAGCAGAGACTGAAATACTGTGAATGGAGACACATTTTTAAAAGCACTTTTTTAAACTTGATGCAGCATCTTAAAAACATGACGCACGTGGTGTCAGATGCTGAAAAAGCAGCGAGACCTGATTCTCTTTCGCCTTTTCTCTCCATCTCTCTATTTTCAGGTGGTAATCTTGTTTATTTTCTTTCTCTCTCTTTCTCTCTTTCTCTCTTTCTCTCTCTCTGTCTCTCTCATCTTCTCTCTAGGTTGAAGCGTGTTACCAAAAAATTATCCAGGCTAAAGAAATATTTGTCTATATTCTTACTGTCTGGGTGCATGAGGAAGTGACGTAGTCATGGACGGCCCCTTTTACGGCCAGAAGCCGCTCATCTCCTTCCTCCATCTTCACTACCCTCAATGTAGTGAGGCGTAGGGGGGCATCCGCCATTCCCCAGGTGGAGAGAGCGGTTGCGGTGCACCTGTGCCTGCAAAACGCTGCCACTAGGAGGAATAGTTTGCGTCTCCCATCGAAAGCCTGTAAGTTGTCGGTGGCTCACGCTGCCAAAGCTTACAGTGCTGCAGTCCAAGCTGCCTCTGCCCTGCATGCCATGGCGATCCTGCAAGTTCACCATGCCAAGGCCTTAACAAATGCACGAGAGTAGTACCGACCCGAGGTTGATGCAGTAGCTGCGCACGGTGACTGACTACGTCACGGAAGTCACGACGCGGTCCCTCGGGAAGGCGATGTCCACTCTGGTGGTCCAGGAGCGCCATCTGTGGCTCAGCCTGGTCGAGATGAGAGACGTTGACAAAGTGCGCTATCTTGACGCTCCCATCTCCCAGGCCGGGCTCGTCGGCGACACTGTCGAGGACTTTGCCCAGCAGTTCTCGGCAGTACAAAAGCAGACTGAGGCCATACAGCACATCTTGCCCCAACGTAATCTTCCAGCTGCCACCGTTCCATCGTGGGCCGTGTCTCAGCCTGCTCGTCGCTGTGGGCGCCCTCCTGCGTCCTCCAGACATCGTCGAGAGAATCGGGCGGAGAAAGAGCAGTTTCCTTTTCCTCCGGGTTGCAAGGCTCGTGGGTTGACAGTGAGTGACGCACCGCTTCCTCACTCTCACCCACGACGCCCCCTATTGCCAGTGGCAGAGAGGTTGCGGTTCGGAGATGCAACGCCTCTCCACGCATCTCTGGCCAGTCCCTCCGGGGACACAGGGAGTTTTGCTGTGATGACTTAGAATGCGATGCTTTCTGGGCCACCCAGCACAACTCCCCATCGCTGCACCACTGCGGGTATGTCGACTGTCTCTTTGGTGCCACTCGTACGGAGTTTGGGAGCGTGGCATGTGTTGCCCAACCCGTCCTGCTGGCTCATTCAGACAGTTTGACTCGGCTACGCGATTCAGTTCACCAGGCAACCTCCCTAGTTCAATGGCGTTCTCGAGACTTTGGTGGCAATCCGAGACACATCTGTCTTGCACGAGGAAATTGCTGTCCTGTTGGCGAAGGATGCAATCGAGCCAGTCCCTCCAGCCAAGACGAGGAAGGGGTTTCACAGCCCTTACTTCATCGTTCCCAAGAAAAGCAGTGGCCTTCGACCTATCTTGGATCTGCGAGTCTTCACAAGTTCCCGTTCAAGATGTTGATGCAGAAACGTATACCAAAGCGTTCAAGCCCAGGGTTGTTGCAGACTTGAAGGATGCGTACTTTCATGTCTCGATCCTTCCTCGTCACAAACCGTTCCTACGGTTTGCGTTCGAGGGTAGGGCATGGCAGTACAAGGTCCTCCCCTTCGGGCTCTCCCTGTCCCCCCCTGTGTCTTCACGAAAGTCGCAGAGGGCGCCCTTGCCCCACTATGGGAAGTGAGGATCAGGTTCCTCAACTATCTCGATGACTGGCTCATCATGGCCTGGTCACGAGAGGAGTTGTGCGATCACAGGGACCTGGTGCTTCGGCACCTCAGTCAGTTGGGGCTTCAGGTCAACTGAGAGAAGAGCAAGCTCTCCCCTGTGCAGAGAATCTCTTATCTTGGTATGGAGTTAGACTCGGTGAGTATGATGGCACGTCTCACCAACGAATATGCCCAGTCGGTGCTGAACTGCCTGATTTCTTTCAGAGGCAGAACAGTGTTACCACTGAAACATTTTCAGAGGCTCCTAGGGCATATGGCATCCGCAGTCGCAGTCATGCCGCTCGGCTTGCTTCATATGAGACCACTTCAGCACTGGTTACAGTGATGGGCATGGCACCGTGGTACACATCATGTCGCCATCACACTGATGTGTCGCCGCCTATTCAGCCACTGGTCAGACCGCTAGAAAAAAGTGTCCCAGCATGTCGTTGTCACGACAGATACCTCGGATATGGGCTGGGGCGCTACGTGCAACGGGCAGGCAGCTTCGGGGTCCTGGACAGGACCTCGACTGCTTTGGTACATCAACTTTCTGGAGTTGCTGGCAGTGCATCCAGCCTTGCGGCAGTTCTGGCCGCTGCTGCTGGACAAGCACATGTTGGTCCGCACGGACAACACTGCGGCTGTTTCGTACATCAACCGACAAGGTGTTCTACGATCACGTCGCAGAGTCAGACGTGGCTCAAGGCACTGTGCGCCGTCCACATTCCGGGGGAGCTCAATTGTATGGGCGACACACTCTCACAACAGCTTACTTTCCCTGGACAATGGATGACTTCATTCCTAAGCGGTCCAGCTGATCTGGAGTCGATTCGGGGAAGCTCAGGTGGACCTGTTTGCTTCTCACGAGTCCTCCCACTGCCAGTTGTACTATTCCCTGACCCAGGCCCCTCCCGGCACGGATGCACTGGCACACAGTTGGCCACGGGCCCTACGCATGTATGCGTTTCCCCCAGTGAGCCTGCTCGCACAGACACTGTGCAAGGTCAGGGAGGACGAGGAACAGGTCCTGTTGGTTGCGCCCTACTGGTCCACCCGGATCTGGTTTTCGGAACTCATGCTCTATCGAGTGGGCGAGTTTCCATGATCATTAAGAACTTATTCAAAACACAGATCCTCTACTTCCCTAGTTGGGGAGAAAAGGCCGTTCACACTTGAATACAATTTAGCAGATTTCAGCTCTTGGCTCTTGTAAATATGTTCTATTTTTCTTTGTCGGTTTCCGCGCCATTAACTGCTTTCTCTGTCTATTTTTTCTCTCTCTCAGTCTCCCTAAAAATTCAATGATGCTTCTGTACTAGTTTAATGGAGTCTCCTCTTTGGCTCATTACACAGGTCTGACCAACCTTCTGGCATTTTCTGTTCTGTCTTATTTATGATGGTACATCTGTGTATGATCAATCAGACTGAAAGAGTGCATCGGCGATCAAACGATGAGATTCGATTGCTTTTTTGTCAGAATGTAAAAGCCTAAGAACAGTGTGTGTAATGATTGTGAAGCTTCAAAACATCTGTGAATAATGCAGTAGAAGTGAGTTTTCACTGCAGAGCATTCTCCATTAACTTATTCAGATGCCTAGCAAGAAAAACAGCTAGCAAAGCTTTTGTTTGATCAGCTTATTGTTAGCTAGTGTAGACCGAAAGTAACAAAGACACATGACAGAGGGAGAAAATAACAAATGAGAATGGAAAAAAACAACAACAACAAGCTAGAAAAAGGCTCAGTTTACACCTGGTACCCAGCTAAAGGCTGGGATACACTACACGACTTTTAAAATCTGAACAGATTATATAGACAATCTCTGACTGGATGGATCCAAATCTGTGACCATCATACCACTATGTGATTGTCTATAAAATCTGTAAGAAAAAATGAAGTGGATGTTGAAGATCTTGATGAAGATGTTTATTGCAGCATAGTAATGACAAAGTACATGTTATACCTTGGTTTCAGTGGAGTAGGAATGAACCCCGAACATTCTAAGCTCAAACCTTTTATTTACCTCAGCGTGTGTGACATTACTTACCATAGACGGTTAAAAAAACCATCGACGTATGTGTCCATGACGTCACCGTGGGTATGAAGGCTTTCTGAAAGCCTAAATTGCGGTTAGAGTGGCCATGGGGGATGTGGGTGGGCTGGTGCTGAAACAACAAAACCTAGCTCGATGGTGGTGACAAGCAGCGGCAATCTACCTGTCACTCAAGTGGCCACACCCTTAATTATGCAGAACTTTAAGGCTTAATATAATTTAAACGGATGAGTTATAAAAAAAATTGCAGCCAGTCGGCCAGTCAATGAATTCCAGTTTAAGCCACTTCCGTGTTGGTTTCAAGAGAGAGACCAGAAGGTTGCCGCTTGTTTACTACACTTAATGTAAATGGAGGTGCTCCTGTCGGGGGGGCAACATTTTTCTGGTTTGAGGGAAATATTTCCTCATAAATGGACTTCAGTGGGGCCAGGGCTGAAGGTCAAATTGAAGTTTCAGTGCAGTTCAAAGGGCTCTACATGATCCCAGTCGAGGAATAAAGGTCTTGTCTAGTAAAACAAGAAAAATTAAAAAATGATTTAAAAAGTGTTCGCCCTACCCCTAACTCTGTTGAATGGACGTAGGAGTACACAGACAAGAGTCCATGACTTTCCAAACAGATTCGTAATGCGTGGATTTGTGGACGCGCATCGCAGAGCTACTGCAAGATGTGCATTTGTGATTAAAAAGTATATAAATTTGTATTTTTGACCGATCGTTTCGCTAGATAAGACCCTTATTACTCAACACTTTGAAGCTGCATTGAAACTGCAGCCCGTTGGCCACCATTTAAGTCCATTATATGGAGAAAAATCCTGGAATGTTTTCCTCAAAAAACATAATTTCTTTGCAACTGAAGAAAGAAAGACATCTTGGATGACATGGGGGTGAGTAAATGAGTAAATTATCAGAAAATGTTTATTCTGGAATTGAACTAATCTTTTAAAACATTTAAAGAACTCGATATTTTGTGCGTAACTTAATGGTAACATTAGAAAAAAGCAAAGATCTAACCACAAGTTGTCAAGTTGCCTGTTGCAATTAAACAGGTGTAAACAGGGTTTAAACCATTGTGATCAGATAAGTCTACATTCAGAGATGTATGAACATCACACTTTGTAGCATAAGTAAATGCACTTTTTTGCTTTATCAACATGCAGCAAACCTGAAAGTTTTGAGTTGCAAGCTCTCAATGCAGCTGCAAACCTCACTCAAATAGTACTGTAGCTCTCTGCAGGTCTTTACAGCTTCCTGTGAATAGCTTCCCCTTGGATACAATACTCAGATCATTGTTTGTCAAATCTCTCTCTCCCTCTTTCTGAAAACCCCCTTGTTTTTCACTGGAGTGCTTCTTCTATTTTTGCTGTTACCGCAACCGGTCGATAAAAATAATCACTTCCTGATTTGACTGTTGACTTTCAATGATGAGATCGTGGAGCGGTCAGCAGCTAAAGACTCCTGGGGAAACAAAATGAGGCTGAATGGCTGTGAGACCGAGACCTTTAAAGCTTTAGCGCTCAGCGAGGAGAGAAACTCAAGCTATATTTTCAATAACTGTTGATTTTCAACTGTATGCTCACAATCTAACCTTATATGCTGCAAATTGGCTCTGAATTATCTTTTTTTAAATGAGGAAAATGAATCAGTATAAATGTTTTAATAATTTTTTTAACATTTGTCTCTGCATATTAAGCAAGGATGGGTTTGTATTTTTTTATAAACCAATCAATTTTTAAAAAAAGAAAGTATTTAATACTTTTATTCAGCAAGGACACATTAATTTGATCAAAAGTCACAGTAAAGACTTTTACATTGTTACAAAAGATTTCTATTTCAAAGAAATGTATCACCGTTTCCACAAAAACATTAAGTAGCACAACTGTTTTCAACATTGATAATAATAAGAAATGTTTCCCAAACACCAAATCAACATATTATGGTGTTTGCATCGAAAAATCATGTGAGACAATGAAGACTAGATTAATGGCTCTTGAAAATTCAGCTTTTCCAATACAGCTTTTCAAGTGACAAACTTTCATGTATGGGTGCAGATTATTGACAAAACTTACAAGACACATGTCAAAACATATATTTTAGAAAAAACAAAATAGACCACAAAGGTACACAAACCGGGAGTCAAGACAGTGAGGAGAAAGTTCACAAACAAAAGATTGAGTGCATTAGTACACAGAACGTATATTGGAACAGCATTATTAAAAATATATCTACTGGGAAAATCTCAAAAACCTGCAGTTCCTCGCTTTCCAAAGTTTAAATGACTTCTGTGAATCAGCTGACTTAGATAAATATGCCAAGGACTCTTCTGAACATTACACTTCATAAAGCCCATATGAAAAATAATCTTGAAAGGCATAATTTACCATATATTTGGCAATTTCACCCTTATGCTCTCTATTCTTTTTTTTCAACTAAGCAGCTTGCTGATGACAAACCAATCCATACAGCGTTCAAACTAGCTGTGCTTGCTTCACTGAGGGATGGGTAGAACCAAATTACATTAGCATAACTCTCCCTCTGTTTCCCTTTCGAAAGGGAACTCAACGCTGCGTCCTCTAGAGGGCACTAGGGGAACGCCTTCAGCGTGACCGGTGTCTGAAGCATGAATGAAAAAACGACAATGAACTTGACATTGACAGGCGGCAGCCTATGACGTAAACAAAGCGAATGCGGGTATAAAAGAGCACCTGCGGAATACGTCATCCTCTTCTTTGTCTTCAAGGATCCGTGCTTTGGAGTGTGATGGTTAAGGAAACGATGTCTGTTGTGAGACGCTTTAGGAGATGTGCAGATCCGTGTCAGCGCTATCTGACACCAGATGACGCACACAACCTTTGCGTTATGTGTTTGGGCGAAGAGCACGCGCGTCCTGTTCTCGAGGGAGCGGAATGCGTTCATTGTGAGCAGTTCTCAGCGAGAAAGCTCCAATCTCGTTTGTCCCTTTTTTCGAGGGAATTGGGACAATCATCTGCCCCCCGCGGCTCGGGTCCTGCCGCTGCTGAGGCAGCGAGGAGACTGAGATCGTGGGGATCACAGATGGAGCTGGCTGACGAGTTCGAGAGAGGGGTTAATCTCTCGCACTCGTCGGCAGCTGCCGAGGGTGAACTGCTGGAACAGGATGTGTTGTCACTTACATCCTCTGATCCAGCAGGAAGTGCTCTGTTGCAAAGTGAGCAGGATCTGGCTGATGAGGGTGGAGAGGATGTTTCTGAGCCTTCTCAGTCTACCTGCCCCGCGTATGATGAGCTGTTGGAGGTTATGGATCGCGCCACTGCGAGGTTAGATCTGCAGTGGAGGCGCGAGGAAGGGGAAATCATTCGTGGCAGACTGGATGAACGATTTCTTTCTGGACATAACCGCCCAGCACTCGTGAGCCTCCCATTCCTTCCATCTCCATATTGAGATCGAGAAGGCATGGGATAAACCATATTCAGCCCGCATCCATCAATACCAGCATAAGTCTAATTATGCTGACATCGAGGGGATGCGTGAGCACGGATATGCGTCGATGCCCCCTATCGAGGAGACGCTTGCGAGCTATCTCTCGGCTGGGGTGACATCGACGTTGAAGGCTCCAGCCCTGCCATCCAAGCCATTGAAGGAGACTTCACACATGAATGGTTGGGCCTGCGCGGCGGCAGGTCAGGCTGGTGCTGCTTTGCATACGATGGCAGTATTGCAGGCATACCAGGCTGATTTGCTGAAAGACCTAGACCAGGGTCAGGGGCTTTCCCCTGAGGCGGTGACCGAGCTGCGCCGCACCACAGATCTGGCGCTCAGGGCCACCAAGCAGACAGCTGCCACGATCGGCAGGTCCATGGCGGCGATGGTGGCCACTGAGATACATCTGTGGGTGAACTTGGCGGACATCGAGAAAAGAGAAGGGGCTTTCTTCTCGATACGCCGGTTTCGCCCTCTGAACTGTTCGGCACATCCGTTGAGACGGTGGTCGGTAAATTCAGGGAGGCGAAAGTGCGCTCGGTGGCTTATAAGTATTTTATACCGCGCCGGTCTATGTCTGCACCCAAACATGTGGGGGATCCGGGCCCATCCCGGTCTGCGGATCGGAGACAGGGCCAGGCGGTTAGTGTGGCCACTCATGGTCCTCCTCCTCCTCAGAGTAGATCACAGAGGAGGCGGGAGTTCAGAGACAGGAGAAGGGATCTAAGGGGAAAGATCCAGTGCGGACGTGGCAAATAGCCATCTGGAGCTGGAACTTGAACCTGTAACCCCCCCCCGGTTTAATTTGCACTTGAGAGTGGACCCTGAGGCCGGGCCAATGATGAGGATTCTTTCTGAGGGTCTGGAATCAGGGTTCATTATAAGTGTATCTTCGGTGAGTGAGTGTTGCTAGGTTTCCTCTCGTTTTAGAGAGTTATTATGCTGAGATCTCCACTCTTAAGAGCTCCTCAACTGTGGTTGAGTGTTGAGGCTTCCTCTCGTCATCATGCTGAAGCCGCCGCTCTCCAGAGCTCCGCTTAGGCAGTTGTTTCGGTTGGTAGGCTCTTTTCTTTTTTGAGCCTCACTATCTGCCTCTGGTGTTGAGTGTAGTTAGGTCTCTTCTCGCTTTAGAGAGTCGTTATGCTGAAACCTCCACTCTTACAGTAGGGTTGAGTTAGGCTTCCTCTCGTTTAAGAGAGTCATCCTGTTGAAGCCTCTGCTCTTTAGAACTCCGTCTTTGGCAGGAATATGAGTTTGTAGGCTCTTTTCTTTTTGAGCCTCACTAACTGCCTCTGGCGTTGAGTGTGTTAGGTCCCTTCTCATGTTAGACAGTCGTTAGGCTGAGACCTCAACTCTTAAGGGTTCCCCTACCAGGGTCGAGTGTCGTTAGGCTTCCTCTCGTTTAAGAGAGTCATCCTGCTGAAGCCTCCGCTCTCCAGAGCACCGCGTAGACAGAAATGTGGTGTTGGGTGTAACTAGGTTCCTCTCGTTTTTAGAGAGTCATTATGCTGAGACCTCCACTCATAGGCCCCTACCAGGGTAGAGCGTTGTTAGGCTTCCTCTCGTTTAAGAGAGTTACCTTGCTGAAGCCTCCGCTCCCCAGAGCTCCACTTAAGGCCACACTGACGGCCTCTGGCGACGGTTACTCAGATCTCCGCCTGTTTAGAGCGGATGATGCTGAGACCATCTGCTATTAAGAGATTTTAAACTAGGATGATGTGTTGTTAGGTTTCCTCTCGTTTAAGAGTCATTTTGCTGAAGCCTCCGCTCTCCAGAGCTCCGCTTAGGCAGTATCTTTAGTATGTAGGCTCTATTGTGAGCCTCACTAACTGCCTCTGGCGTTGAGTGTCGCTAGGTCTCCTCTCGCTTTAGAGAGTCGTTATGCTGAGACCTCCACTCTTAAGAGCTCCTCAACTAGGGTTGAGTGTTGTTAGGCTCCTCTCGTTAGGAGAGTCGTCCTGCTGAAGCCTCCGCTCTTTAGAACTCCGTCTTTGGCAGTAATATGAGTTTGTAGGCTCTTTTCTGTTTTGAGCCTCACTAACTGCCTCTGGCGTTGAGTGTCGCTAGGTCTCCTCTCGCTTTAGAGAGTCATCAGTGAGACCTCCACTCTTCAGAGTTCCCCTACCAGGATTGAGTGCCGTTAGGCTTCCTCTCGTTTAAGAGAGTCATCCTGCTGAATCCTCCGCTCTCCAGAGCATCGCTTAGGCAGAAACATGGGTTCGTAGGCTCTCCCCTTTTTGAGCCTCACTAACTGCCTCTGGCGTTGAGTGTAGCTAGGTCTCCTCTCGCTTTAGAGAGTCGTTATGCTGAGACCTCCACTCTTTAGAGCTCCCCAACTAGGGTTGAGTGTGGTTAGGCTCCTCTCGTTTAAGAGAGTCATCCTGCTGAAGCCTCCGCTCTTTAGAACTCCGTCTTTGGCAGTAATATGAGTTTGAAGGCATTTTCTTTTTTGAGCCTCACTAACTGCCTCTGGCGTTGAGTGTAGCTAGGTCTCCTCTCACTTTAGACAGTCATTATGCTTAGACCTCCACTCTTAAGACCTCCCCTACCAGGATCGAGTGTCGTTAGGCTTCCTCTCGTTTGAGAGAATCATCCTGCTGAAGCCTCCGCTCTTTAGAGCTCCGTCTTTGGCAGAATATGGGTTCGTAGTTCCTTTCTTTTTGAGCTCGCTAATTGCCTTGGCGTTTGAGTGTTAGCTAGACTCCTCTCGCGTGTAGATAGTTTTATGCTGAGACATCCACTCTTAAGCGTCCTCACGGGGTTGAGTGTGGTGGCTCCTCTGTTTAAGGAGTCCTCCTGCTGACAGCTTGCTCTTTTGCTAACTGCCTCTGGCTTTGAGTGTAGCTAGGTCTCCTCTCGCTTAGAGAGTCGTTATGCTGAGACCTCCACTCTTGAGAGTCCCTCAACTATGGTGAGTGTTGTTAGGCTTCCTCTCGTTTAAGAGAGTCATTCTGCTGAAGCCTCCACTTTGCATAGCTCCGCTAGGCAGTATTAATGTGTAGGCTCTTGAGCCTCACTAACTGCCCCGGGTGTCGAGTGTAGCCAGGTCTCTCTCATTCTAGAGAGTCGTTATGCTGAGACCTCCCCTCTTAGTGTTCTGTACTTTGGTAGGTGAGCTAGTCTACGACGTTGGCAAGCTTGAGCCTGCCTGTAGAGGTTGTGGCTCAGGTCCTGGCAAAAACAATCTGGCTGGGGCAGGGATGGTGTTCCTTGAGTCCTTGACTTAAGGAATCCAGTTTTTGGGCACTCATCCCTCAGCATGGCGGCGTGGGCAGACCGTTCCCCTAGCGCCCTCTAGAGGACGCAGCGTTGAGTTCCCTTTCGAAAGGGAATGTCTCAGGTTACGCATGTAACCATGGTTCCCTGAGAACAAGAGAAGGATTCTGGCGTGAACATGGCAACTGCCTCCAAAAATAGCAGGAGGCAAAGATACAAGATGGGGAAGAAACAGATTTTAAACTTTATTTTAATTTTAGTTGTTATTCACCATGCAAAATTAAATACCATGATACCAGGATACTGTGGTTGCCAGGGTGTCGCCAAATTAATTTAATAACTTAGAAAAGTAAAAGTACACCTCTGCTCAATAAACTACAAGACTGGAATCATAATTCATGTCCTTAATACAAAGAGTGTGGGACAAGTTACGTGCTGAGGGTTAATTCAAAGGGTTAGGTATGTGTTTAATTCCATAAGCAATAATTATGAGCAATAATAATAATAATTCTTGCCTTAAAAAGCATATTTATTTTGCCTGACAACTTAATTTTGGCATAATGAAAATATGAATTGTTTTTACATAATTCTAGAAAAATAGTGTTTTGTCCTGTCATACAGAGTCATTAGAAGCTTTGTCAAGGACATGCTGTTATTATGCTCTCTCTCTCTCTCCTACATTCATGCACTCTACAACCCCTGATTACACTACACACCATGTCATTAATTTTAGCTTGAAGACTGAAGAAATAATTGAAGCCTCTGAGAGGAATAATTTGAAACAGATGGAAAGTTCACAAGCGAGTCCACAAGTGAATCCATAACTGAACCTCTGTACCTCATCTCCCACTCTCCCCCTTTCATTGTTTGCTCCAACTCTATCAATATTTTTAACCTTGTGTATTGTTCAACTGTTCTATAGAGCAATCAAGGTAAAAGACAGCCTATACAATATAATAATATTGGTGAATGTTTATAATGATCCATTGAAAGACGTTAATTCAGGGGTCACCAAACTCAGTCCTGGAGGGCCGGTGTCCTGCAGAGTTTAGCTCCAACCCTAATCAAACACATCTGAACCAGCTAATCAAGGTTTTACTAGGCAAAGTCACTGGAAGGCAAGTCTGCAACCTTTAGCCAAAAAAAGCGTAATGGCTAATGCTAACGCTGCCACTTTGGCTGAATAAGCTTGAGGCTTCACTATGCTGAATAAACAGCTTTTGTGAGGAAACAGCTTGTCATTTAATGAATCGATCTCATTGCCTAACTGAAATGTTTTATTACACTAAACAACCTTTTGGATTGAACTAGTTTTAGAGTTTACACGAAAAAAAATCTGTTTTTAAAAGACAAGTCACTGACTTTTTGCGACAGGTGGGATACAGCTTACAGCACTCATTTATTCCTATGGTATCTGTAAATGGCGATTGAGTATCGCACATCTCTGACACACATGTGATCCAAGTTGACCGTTACGCTTTCTCCAATAGTAAGTAATACAGACCCTCTCATCTCTCAATAGTAAGACCAATCTGTTACTAGGTATACGTGAAACTTACAGGCAGGTGTGCGAGGTAAGTGAAGCTACAACTCTGCAGGAAACGGCCATCCGGGACTGCGTTTAGTGACCGGGTTTAAATTTACAATATCTCACATCTTCACCTTAACAGCCACAATACATAAAGTAAAAAAAATTCAAAGAAACGATATAATAATAATAGATAGTAATTTTAATAAAAATTACTATGTTTAATAAAAAACAATAATAATAAACATAATAATCATATTTGTGTTAATAAATTAATAAACAAATATGCAAAGAAAACTGGAAATAATAATAATATAATAAATATTGATGATGGTGATGATGATGATAATTCCAGTCACATAAGATTTAGAAATAAAAAACAAACAAACAAATAAATAATTAATATGCATGCAAAAAAGGAAAACAACTACAGCAACAATAATAATATTAATAGTAATATTTTCCAGTTTCTTCATATAAGATTTTATTTATATTTTACAGCCAACTGAATATAAGAAGCAACAAGAAATTTACAGCTGACTCAATCACAACAGGAGTCTATATTTTGCATTTGTGATTACATGTAAAATAAAAAGGCAAGTAAATTAAGTCTAATAGTATTGTTTTTCCCTTCCAACAGTGACGCATTGCCAACTGTATCTGTCAGACAAAATCGATCATCATCTTCAACCTATTATCACATCTAAAATAGGATGAATTATATTCATTATCTAGCATTAATTAACAATTCACATGCAACCTTGTATAGCTTTTTTGACATTTACTTCATCTTATTTAACATTTAATGATTTATTTTCACCTCTAATGTAATCTGCAAAGTGTGAGTTCCCGTTGAGGAACTCGAGCTGCGTCGAAACGCTATGGGAACGCCTTCAGCGTGACGACGCTCTGAATCACATGTGTAATCAGTCCAATGGATGGGCGAGACGTCACGGGTGGGTGACATAATGACCAGGAATCTATAAAAGCACGTGTGGTGAAACCGGCGTCAGCTTTCTGTCATTCAGCAAGCGTTCTGTGTGTGTCAGTCTTATTTGGTGTTGTCTGTCCATTATCATGAGAGCGGGAAGCATGTCAGGCTTGTTTCCGTGTTCTTCCCTGCCCGCGCTACATTTCAGGTGGGGATACACACAGTCTGTGTGTTGTCTGCTTGGGAGCAAAACACGCAGAGTCAGCTGACTGTCCGCATTGCGAGCGTTTGTCACTACGTATGCGTGCTCTCCAAGGGCTCTCTTTGAGGAGGGAGTCTTCACTGGCGTGTTTCGCGGCGAGAGGGGTGGAGGCCTGGCTGTGGGTTTTCGCATTGGATCCGGAGGAGGGAATGTAGACGGGCGAGTCCCTATCTTCCTTAACCACCAGATCCAGCGCCCGCTCTCGGGATCGCTCGACGCTCCGCCTGTCTTCCTCCGAGGAGGTTGATGAGGGCGTCGATGAGCTCGCCAGTTGCACAAGTACCAGTTACACAAGCATATTATGCCTAATATTATAATGAGCAGCTTTACTGTGGAGCGGAGCTGTTTTACAGTCGCACAAGCATTATGTCAATACTATTATAAAAAGAAAAAGACTCGCGCAGTCAGCTCTCAGAAATAAGGGGTTGATTGTGCTTCTCCCCGCTAAACGCTCTGCTCCCGCCAGGCACATGCCGAGGAGTGTGTCCGTGCTTGCAAGCTCGTGGTTCGGTCCCGCTATTGCTGAGGCACGGCGGCGATTCAGATTGCGCGTGGATCTAGCAGATGGGTTGGAGACGGCTCGCCTGCACTCCCTAGATCCATCGCTCTCTCTCGGAAGCCCGCACTGCGGTTTATTCCCCCTTTGAGCGAGAGCTCGCTGCTGCGGCTATTTTTCTCAGAGGAGATTGATATTGTTTGTGTGACCAAGTGGCTCGCGAGCTGCCGAAGCAACGCGTGTATTACATCATTTTTAGTTTTTGATGTGAATCTTACCACACCAGACCGTGTTTACTCATTTGGTTGTTTGGCTGCATTTAATTCTGAGGAATTAAATGAAGTATTTATCTGACTATGAGAAGTTTGATATATCATTTTCGATTTTTGAAATTAATCTTATCACACCAGACCGTGTTTACTTGTCTGGTTGTTTGATTGCATTTGATTCTGAGGAATAAAATGAAGTATTTATCGAACTATGAGAAGTTAGATATACAGGGGCTCTTGGGAAAAAAATGTCTCAAGTGAGAGCACGTGCTTACCTCTCTTCCTCCGAGGAGTTTGAGGTGGTCAGCAGGGGCTGCTGGGCGGAGCAGTCCAAACCCACCGTGTTCCAGCCCCTCATTCTGGGGGCGTCACTTCTCGTACTCCGCAGAGTCTAGAGTCACAGTGGCGCTCCCAGGCTGAAGGCTTATAGCGGAAGGTGGTTCTGCAGACCATCATTCTCGCTGGATGGTCTCTGTCTAAAACGTCCTGACGCCTAAGGCCTATAGGACTTTTGTGGGCCAGCGCCCTCTGTGGAAGAGCGGTGTACACTGCATTACACGGTACTCGTCTCTCCTCAGTGCCCTCAGGAGATCGGTCTGCCAACCTGCCGGTGTTCCAGGCGCAGCGGTCTCCCGGAGGTCTCTAGAGCAGATAGTACGACCGTCCCCTGCGGTCACCGCTTCAGGGCACGAGCTAGCTGCTTTCACAAAGTGCACCAGAGCCAGTTCTGTGATGAGGACTGGTTACCTTAGTAGTCAATGGACGGTGTCGGGAGCCCCTGCCAGCATGCTCTTGGGTCCGCCCTGAGCAGGCTCTGGTTATACAGTCGGTTATAAGCAGATGAAGCAGTGGTATGAGGACCCTCATTTTAGAGAAGCACTTCAGTATGGAGGTCCTGATGTATGGCTAGGACATCGGAGGGCAGGCCCCTCTGGGGAAAGAGCGGGTGCACCCGCATCACACGGTGCCTATTTCAGTGCCCTAAGGAGATAGTGCCAACCCTGCATGTGTTCCAGGGCGCAGCGGTCTCCAGTGAGGGCTTCTCTCAGTTACCGCCCGGAAACGTAGCGGTGCTAAGAGGACCTCCACGGAGGTCACTAGAGCAGCTAGTAGGGCTGTCCCCTGCCGGTTCGCCGCTTCAGGGCACCGAGCTAGCCGCTCTGATTACACCAGTGGTCAGTCTCGAGAGACTGATTCCCTTAGTAGACTAACGTGTCTCGGTGGGTCCTGCACACTGTAGAGTGAGGCTATAGAATCCAGTTCTCGTCCCCACTATGGTGGGTCCCGAGCAGGCTCTCGTCATGGAACAGAAGTAGTTTACTCTTTTGAGGAAGGAGGCCATCGAGGTGGTCTCTCCTCACATAGCAGAGTCCGGGTTCTACAGTCGGTACTTCACCGTTCTGAGGAAGGATGGAGGGTGGCGTCCTATTTTAGATCTGCGTCATTTGAACCACTCAGTCAGGCGACTGAAGTTCAGCACACTCGCACTCAAACAAGTCGTGTCTCAGATCAAGTCAGAGGACTGGTTTGGCACGATCGATCTAAAATATGCACATGTCTCCATCCTTCCTCATCACAAGAAGTTCCTGAGGTTCGTTTTTGGGGCAAAAGCCTACCAATACCGGTTCTTAATTTGGCTTTGCACTCTCACCCCACACTTTCACAAATCAATCACATCGACGATTGGTTGATATTAGCTAAGTCAGAGCGGATGGCGGTTCGACATCGAGATGTCGTTCTCGCTCGCACGAAAGAGCTGGGGTTAAGACTTAACGCCAAGAAAAGTGTGCTTTCTCCAGTACAGAGAACCACTTATCTGGGCGTGGTGTGGGATTCGACCACGATGTAGGAAAGTCTGGTCCTGCTCGTATGGTCGATCTTGTAGCGAAGTGAGGAGAGGACGGTCATCACGTCAAGCAGTTCCAGAATGCGGGTCTGAGGCAGCCGCGTACAACGTGGTTCTTTGACCGCGTAAATGTGAGACCCTAGAGTGGAGGCTAAGACAAGGGGTACTCCGAGGGGAAACCGATTGCATGCTCAAGGTTCCCGTGGCGGTGCTCGTGCCTTAGGAAATGTGAATGGAACCTTGGTTCTTTATGTCAGGTTCTGGTGCTGGGAGCTCCTGGTCGCTGCATATGCTATCGACGATGAATCTTCAACGGTTGGGAGCGGTCTGAGTGGGCGCTCGGCCCCACGGCCTGTGGAGCGGCAGCCATCTCCGTGGCGCAATAATTGACTGGAGATGCTGGCCGTGTTTCTATTTTTGAAACACTTCCTCCCAGGCCTAAGAGATTGCTATGTGTTGGTGCGCACCAAAAACACAGCAGTGGACTTTTATATATGTGGGGGCAGACATCCTGTTGAGGCAGGGGCCGAGGCCAGGGGAATAGATGCCTCACCCAGAGGGGTGAAGCAGACTTGGAGAGTCTTTAGCCAGGCTCAGGTGGACTTGTTTGCGAATCAGAAGACATCACAATGTCCCCTCTGGTACTCTCTGACTCATCCATCTCCCCTGGGGCTGGATGCCATGGTACAGACATGGCCGAGGCTTCGTCTGTACACCTTTCCCCCGATTGTTCTGCTCCCGGGAGTTCTGGAGAGAGTGCGCTGGAACGAGGTGGGTGTGCGGGCCTCTGAGGATTCCACCCCCCCCCCCCCACCCAACTCATAGATTCTGGTCTCTAAAACCGGGTTTTGAGACCATCCTCCATCCAGAGCTCCCTCTATGAGGAAATCTGTATTTCTGCGGAGACCGCCAGCCAGACCCGGCTAACTGCCCGTTTGGTACAGTTCTGGAGTTTCTGCAGGCCTGTTTATCCGCAGGGTTGACCCACTCCACCCTAGAGGTCTTCGTGGCGGCCATTTCGGCCTACCACGCCCCTCTCGGTGGCCATTCAGTGGGAAGACACCCTCTTCTTACACGTTTCCTCCGCGGTGCGCTGAGGCCGAGGCCTCCGGCCACAGAAGCATATGCTAAGTTGTGGATCAGGATGCTATTCCATAGCCTTGAGCCCTCTGATCTCCCCTCTCCTTCGGGAGTCAAGCCTCACTCCTCCAGAAGTTGGCCTTCGGGACGGCGGGCCTACTTTAGCCATTCCTGGCTCCCTTTTCTCTCGCCTTAGTTGTGCTCTTCCACACTAGGCAGGATTTTGCAAGTCTGGCGGCGTGGGCATTTTTTTTCCCATAGCGTTTCGACGCAGCTCGAGTTCTTGAAGGGGAACGTCTCCAGGTTACGTATGTAACCATGGTTCTCCGAAGGGAACGAGACGCTGCGTCTCAGGGCCATATTTCCGGCATCCCTGCCAGCGCTTGCTTCACTCCTAGAAGCTGACGCCGGTTTCACCGCACGTGCTTTTATGCTTCCTGGTCGATACGTCACCCCGCCTGTGACGTCTCACCCATCCATTGGACTGATTACACATGTGATTCAGAGCGTGGTCATGCTGGAGGCGTTCCCATAGTGTTTCGACGCAGCATCTCGTTCCCTTCGGGGAACCATGGTTACATACGTAACCTGGAGTCGTTTTTTCAGAGGAGAGGCACACTGTCAAAAGCTTTAAAAACACCTGCTTTAGAAAAAAACACTTATTTCTAATTCATCTATGGCCTGATTTTAAAGGTCACTACAGGTGTGTGTATTTGTGTGTGTGATTGTGTCAGGTGTTGAAGGACTCCCTCCTCATTATCCTCACCTTGCTACCAAGCAGAATCACAGGGCCAGCCTAATAGTGTATCTCTCTTTCTCCTGGACTCAGTTCATTAGTTTTACTTCAGCTTGACACCTAACATCAGAGCAGAGAGTCAATGATGTCATTCTCACACAAACAAGAACCCTCTTCCCTGGCCACTCATGGGCACTGAGTCCAAGTTTCTATGGTAATGTTAGTAGTCTTCACAGTAATTACATGTTTTGTGAGCTTGGCTAAGCTCCTTCCTGTTTGGCTGAATAAAAGGAAGCCTTTCAATGACACACGCTCTGTCTCTTTCTCACTAACAGCTGTTTGTGTCGACCAGAGTAAGCTCTAAATCTTCCTACAATCTTCCTTCATTCAACGTCCTGTTGACGTTGATCAATTCGGTGTCCGGGATTTGAGTCTTAACTTCATTATCAAGATTTACAGTCTAAAAGAGGCAGAACACTTTGGTAAAATCTACAAATGAAAAAAGTGACTGACAGCTAACTGAAAGTAGGGATGCTATGCTGTGACAGTAGCTCATCAAAATAGTGCAGCTTTTCCAGTAAAAAGCTATTTTTACAAGCACTATATTGTTGTTTTTTATGTCACATATTGCTCACGCAGCCTTACAACAGAGCGAGCAGCGGCAATAATCAAACGTGCTCTCAGAAAGTGTGTCTCGCTCTCTCTCAAGTACCGCTGGGAAGACCAATTCATTTTAGCGAATTAGTTTGTTTCGGACGATGCATTTCAATGAACCAGCTCCAAAATGTAATTTATCCTTTCATGACATACAGTGTTTTTCCAGTCACTGTGCAGCATTGTACATCTTTCAGTTTTGTATATTGTTAAATACTGCCATTTGCCATTTTATTGGTGAAAAAAGGGGACTGGAAAAAGACGCAAGACACTCATGAATCAAAAGGAGCACATTGGAATGTGGACTGACCGCAAAGCCAACAATTTTATCAGTTGTATTTAGTGTAAATTCACGTTCAAGCCTTCACTAGGTGTCCATCCATCCAAAATCCATTAGAGGTATACATTAATTGCACTACAAACTCATTTACTCACCCTCAGGCCATCCAAGATGTAGATGAGAATAAGAACAGATTTGTAAAACCTTAGCATTATATCACTTGTTCACCAATAGATCCTCTGCAGTGAATGGGTGCCGTCAGAATGAGAGTCCAGCTGATAAAAATATTCACATATAATACACAAAGTATCACAACAACTCAAGTCCATTAATTAATGTCTTCTGAAGTGAAAAGCTGCATGTTTATAAGAAACAAATCCATCAAGGCATTTTAACTTTAAACCATAATTTCTGGTCAAAATATGATTCCATAATCCATAATGATACTTCCTCCAGTGAAAAAGTTCATCCCTTATTGTCCTCTTACATCAAAATCCACTAACATATTTCAAAGCAAATTCTGGAAAGTGACTATATTTAAAATAACAACTGTTTGAAGTTAAAAATATCTAAATAATGGATTTCTTTCTAACAAACACACAGCTTTTCACTTCACAAGACATTAACTGGTGGACTGGAGTTGTGTGGATTGTTGTGATGTTTTTATCAGCTGTTTGAACACTCATTCTGACGGCACCCAATCACTGCAGAAGATCTATTGGTGAACAAATGATGCAATGTTAAATTTCTCCAAATCTGTTCTGATGAAGAAGAAAACTCTACATCTTGGATGGCAATGAAGGTGAGTACATTTTAAGCTAAATGTAATGTACTGAACCAAGCTGTGTTTTGTAACTTGTAGTGCTATGTTTTTGAAAAGAATAATTCTAACTTCTTTAAATTACGAGTAGCTTGCTATAGTTTCAAGTTAATTTCCCAAATGATGCTAAATCATGGAAGCCTAAAAACATCATACACATGCTCTCATGTTGTCTGGCTTTTTGTTACAGACTTTATGGTAAGTGTTTTCACTCAGTCTTGAGAGGAACATGGCCCTTAAAAGAATTCAACAAATTAAGTGGAGCAAAGCTGCAACTTCACTTGGGCAGCTGCTGATTAGAGTCTATCAGCGTTACAGCGCTCTCTTCAAGTCTCTGACAGTCAGCTCTGAAGCCTCAATCGCCATCACACACTAAGCCATTTATTTTGGAAATCCTTTGGAAGAGCAATTTTCAAAAAAAAAAAAAACAAAAACAAACAAAAATTTTTTAAAAGGCGGCATTGCTTCTCTGTTCATTATGAGTTAAACAGTATTCAAGGCTGTTGTTAAGTCTGTGTTGTATTGCTGATCCGTGCTTAGAGAATACAGGGAGGAGAAATCCATAGAGTAAAACAACGATTATTAAATGAATTAATCAAAAATGAGTTCAAGATGAGGTTAGACAAAATTCAGAGAAAGATGGGAACTATCAAAGCTCTTTTATCAAATGCATTGTCAAAGCAGCTAGAGTGAATAAATGACATCCTCTGTGTTATTGTGGCTTGAAAAGATACGCACTTGCTGTTTTATTTGTCGAGGTGTTGCCACTTGTTCATCTGTCATTAATATGCAGTGAATCACTTTGCATGTGTAGGAAAGCTTTCAAGATCTGACAATTCTTTGTAAAAAGGCTTATATTAAAAACTGTGAAGCTGCATAAGCATGCAAAAAATGTTTGACTTTTATGATTACTGTGATGATGAACACACAAAGCTTCATGGTCCTTCTAGAGAAATAAGTGTCTGTCCTCTGGGTTGGGCTTTTATATATCTGGATGAGTGATGTTTTTGCTGTGGGAAAGAGTTGAACTCAGCGGTTACACTTTACTTGAAGGGGTGTGCATAAGACTGACATGACACCTTCATAATCATGACATGACACCTACATAATCATAACAATATGAAGGAGGTTTTATGCATGTTTATGACAACTGTCATTAAGTGTCATTCGCTCAGTTATGTAATTTTTAATGCAAAGACTACATTGTTTGAGATGTCTTTGTTATGGGCTATGGTTAGGGGTAAGGGTAGGGGTAGGGTTAGGTCAAATAATGTCATATTTGCATTAAAAATTACATAACTGTGAGAATGACACTTAATGACAGTTGTCATAAAAATGCATAAAAAACCTTCATATTCATGACATGTGTCATGTCATGATTATGAAGGTGTCATGTCAGTCTTATGCACACCCCTTCAAGTAAAGTGTTACCAATCGCTTAATGGTAAGAGAGGTCGTTGTTCCCCCTTTTTCGACACCCTTGGAGTTTCTTTGTTGGCTCTTCTGTCCTTTCTTTCTTTCAGTCTGTCTCTCTACTGCTTTGTTCTTTCCCAAACAGAAATGTAATAAATGACATACTGTACATTGCCCTATATCAAGAGCGCCACATATGTTACCTATAAAGCAATATCTTGTGGATATATGAAGTTTTAATTTTCTAACCTACTTAAAATGCCCCAACTAAAATTTGTTTATGTACAGTACATACCTGTATGAATAGCGAGAATATGTGTGAACAATACTTATAAATGCACGTTTATGAAAACATATACAAAAAATGCTGTGAACATACACACACACACACACACAAAAAAAATATATATATATATATTCTTATTACTTTAAAATACATGTCTATCTTTTAATTTACATATATCAACACATGTACATAACGTACTGTATGTATATAATGTAAGTGTATATTATATATGTACAGTATGTTACTTTTAGTTGTTACTTATACATTCTTTAACAAGTTTATTCATATAGATATATATATATATATATATATATCTTATATATATGAACGTAATCAATCTAAAATATAACTGCATTAATATATATAATATCTAATAAAATATAATACATTTATGCGTGACTGGCATATTATACATTTATGCGTATAAATAATTAGATATATGACACGTCATATGTCAAAAATGTATTAATATACATACATAAACATACATATTTATATGGGCTAGATATATATGTCATGAAATCCTTCCATGTTCTAATAGATGTTTTAATTTCATACATGTCTTTACTTCTGTAGGATATCAGACCGAATCAGACAATCTAAGATTTGGTCAAAACATGGCTGAAACCTGAGGAGCCCGAATTCCACAGAGGCCCAAGACAACAGGATGTTCATACATAGCCTGGCCCCCAAGACTGAACAAACTAGCAACTTTGAGTAGTCACCGCATTTAAACAAAAATGAACACTATTGACAAATTCAAGGAGTATTGTCAATTTGGGGGCAAGTTTCACGAATAATGGTTCAAAAAGAGATTGCACAGAGTGGTGGACCGGCAATGGACCATGTGATAGTGATCACAAGCTCTTAGGATGCTTTTCCCCCACCTCACGACAAAGAACAGACTTTCTAAAATACCTTACAGACATTTTAACATCTCTGGTCTTCATACATTCACAGAACATGTCCTTATGTTCACAGAATGGCACAGAAACTGCCTTGCCATGCACCTAAATGACACTAAAAGGACTCAAGCAACTAATCATTGCTACATATATAACCCCATATCATGTATGTAACCCACACATCATACTATCAGGTCTTAATCATTTATTGTTTATGTATTTTGAATAACTATTGAATATTTTAAGAATTGCTATTCATGTTTAGTACATGTGTGTTTGAATCTTCATGCTTGAAACATTTATTCTAATCACTACGTTGTCAAATGTATCATATTCTTGTTAAAGAAACCATGTCCAAAATTATACTCTGCAAGAACGGGAAAATTCAGACCATGTGACTGATAAGACAACATTTGATTTATGAATGAGGAGAAACATTGCAACACCCCGAGCTACAATTGGTCGAGGAACGATTTGGGGTGTGTTAAACAGCCCGGTTTAAATACTCGGGACACCATCAAATCTCTCTCTTGGTTCTCTTCTTCAACCCCCTTCTTTGCTCGCTCTTTGTTTTACTCTCCTCTTTTTAGATATAGCTTTGAGCTATGCTTTTTAATCATTCTTTTTTAGCTTTTGAGCGTGCTCTGGCTTACACACCATCTCCTCCAAAACCATGAGGAGAAACGCCACCTGGTCTCGTCAAACTTTACTTCTATTTCTTTAGTTTATTTTATTTTCCGTTGAGAGTTTCGTGTTTCGAGTTAAATTTTGCCTAACGCAACATCTCGAGCTTAAAGTGTGCCAATCTAACTTTCAACTGCGACCACAACCTCCGCGTCGCCAGCCAACCGCCAAACCACGGCTTCCAAGACTGAACCTCCCGCCAATACGCAACCCGGGAAAACCCTTTCGGCAACAGACAAGGAAGGAAACCTCATCAAGGGAAAGCAAGTACCGCAGATCAGCTGCAACTGGTGCATTAATATAATTTTCACCTCACGGAGGGACTCCAAGCACGAGGGTTAATTAAGTGAGGATGGTTGTTCAGATATATGACATATGACCCATAGTGTGTAAAATTGGGATTGCACTTTACATTCTCTTAAACTATTATTCTCACGTTTCTTCTTTTGCAAACTTGTCGTGGAATGCGGTGTTTGTGTTTGATTAGTTTATATGTCTTAGATTTATACAATAAAGCCTTATTTATATTGAAAAAAGAAGTATCTCGTGTTTTGTGCTCACAAGTTAATGTCTTAAACTGCCGACCTTGTTACCATGCTAATTAATAGTGTTTTCACTATAATTTGGATATAAATATCCATTGCAGAATTGATGACATACGGCTCGTTCACTGAATCGCTGGCCGTCTCAGGGATCAGCCGTAAAACAGTGATTCTGCCTTAATTCCCTTACATATTAATGGTGGAATTCCCTTTAAAATCTTAAATGATTACCTTTGAGCTAAATTATTGACCTGTTTACCTTACACTTCATAGACAATATGTACATATGACATAAGGACACAAAAGCACATGAATGTATCATACAATTGATCATAGGACTTATGCACACTTTATTCCATTCTAAATGATGTAATAAATGTGATGACAGAATTTTTATTTTTGGGTGAACTATCCTTTTAAGTTACTCTATGTGTCTTGTTTTGATGAGACAGGATCAGGATTTGGAAGGTTTCAGTAATCCTGATCTTATAGATCATGTGGTTTTGTAAAAACTCTGTGTGCTCATGTGTGTGGAGATTTGAGAGTCTGGAGTGTTGTGAGGGAGACTCACTGGTTCTTTTCCACAGATAAAATCAGCTGTTGTCCTTCTGCTTGGATCAGGATGCGCAGTGAAGCGGGAGGTGTCTAAATAAATGAAAAACAAAACAATCACTTCATGTCCTGTTTTCCTGTTTCAACCAATTTACTCTAAATTCTGCATCTTGCCCATTGAAACACACACACACATACACACACAGCCTTCACACCTATGAACGACTCAGGATTTGATCCAGCACACCAGACAGAGCCATAAAGCCAAAAGCACATGATTTTGCACATAATAATGTGTCAAGCACTCTGCACAGGGAAAAGGCTGATGTGTTCATGTACAGCCACTGCATCTTTATTCGCTCGACTCATTCAAAGACATGGGGAATATGAACTGAACTGCACACACAGATGTCATTTAAACAAACTGCTTCTTGACAAATAACAAACAAATAAGCTAGCAGTGAAGCCAGGTGTGTTCAAGTGAGTGGATCTTGATTAATCGTGGTGGACCTCTTTGAGGTACCTGCTCTTGGTGTTCTTTCAAAGCGAATATTTTAAATTTATTTTGTTTGCTTATATGAGACAATATACTCTATGCTTCTTTTTCACAGCATAATGTTCAGCTGCACAGTTAAGTTGTAAATTTGTGGTATCTTTATCTTTTTCTGTTTATGTAGTTGATTTTAGTGCTCCATTATTCTATTGATATACATCTTAATTTGCATTTACTTCAAAAAGTATAATGGTAATACCATGTTTTTTTGTACATGTAAATGAACTATTTTCATATTGAAAATGAAGAACTTATAAGACATAAATTGTAATTTCACTGATGTACTATAAAATAAAATTAATATACTTTATGAAATACACTTGATTTTTATTTTACAGTAGAACATTATTATTACAATATATTTCTAATTTTGTGTAATATTTTAATAAATATTACACATTAAAAATCAACTCTCTTATTTTAGAGTCATGTTGACTGGATCAAACAACAGGGGAAATGTGGCATATAAACACCATCAATTAATTTTGCAAGTTCAAAAGGCATTGCAGTTTTTTCTATGCAGATCCAAAAAATTCTAGAATGGTTCAATATTTTTCCAATATTTCAATGTTTAGTAAGGTGGAGGTGTTTCTGTTTCTTTGAAGGCCACATAAAATCAAAATGGACAATTCTTATTTTTTTATGGAATGTTGCAGTGTTTATTAAAGCTTTTAGAAGTGGCACTCAACTATGATACCACCAAAGGCTGTGTAGGGTTAAAGAGCAGGTCATACAATATTTTAAAATGTCCTAATATTGTGTTGGAGTCCCCTACAACAGGTTTAAATGAATCTAAGGTCAGAAAACATTGTAATTTTCTCAGAATATACATTTAATATTAGAATAATTTTTCAATGATTTCGAAATGATCGTTCGAAGGCAGTTCTGGCTAAAGGGGGGTAAGCGGATTCTCGAGCATGGATATTTGAAATCACCAAAACAAACACGCCCCTACCCCAAAAGGTTCTCGCGCCTATTTTTATAGCTCCGCCCCACACATATGTATGCATCCCAGGCAACGATTAGTTCTGTGAAATAAAAGCAAAACGTCTCTAGGTTACGTATGTAAACATGGTCCCCCGAGGGAACGAGACGCTGCGTCAAAGTCGCTTTGGGAACGCCCTTGCGTGACCGCGTTCGGAAGCACGTGTCAAATCCGTCCAATGAAGCAGCGAGACGTCACGAGCAGGGTGACGTAAACACCAGAAAGCATAAAAGCGCATCCGGCAGGGCGCAACCCAGCTTTGATGAAGTAGCGCCTGCAGGAATGCAGGGAGTATGGCAAAGAGACACATCGTCTCGTTCCCTCAGGGAACCATGGTTAAATACGTAACCTAGAGACGTTCCCCTTAAGGAACTCGAGCTGCGCGAGATTCGCTTTGGGAACGAGAATACCCACTGTGCCATATTACCAAGTCCCTGCCTGTTTGTGTATCTTATGAGCACATCACGAAGTGAGAATTTGGGAACCTGGGGTAGATGCCAGGTGTAAGTTTTAAAAGCGGACAAAAGTGTGCGGAGAGGGCCAGACCGCCGCAGCACAAATGTCCTGCAAGAAAAACACACCCAAGCTGAAAGCCTTGGAGGTCGCCATACTCCTTGTTGAGTGCGCTCTGACCCCCATAGGAGACGGGAGGCCAGAGGTAGGAGATAGTAGATGGCCCTCTTTTTGACCACACCCTACTAATAGTCTGCTTGGTTCGCCGGAGATACTTTCTTTGGCGGCCAAAACAACAAAAAGCTGATATGCCTTAACCGGGGCCATGGGGCACTCTATAAGAGCAGATTAAGCCGTTCTTGGCCTACTTCCTGGTACGGAGGAGGAAAGAATGCCTGAAGTACTATGGGCCCTGGTGAAGAAGTGGGCACCTTCGGGACATACCCGACCCTCGGGTAAAGTAATGTCCTAACCATG